>JANHJO010006642.1:3764-15743 GCA_032468235.1 Pseudoxyrhopus heterurus | reverse complement strand
TATGTAAAGTTTGGGCGTGATTGGTGCAGGGGTGGAGGAGCCTATTTGGGACATACCCACAAACATACACACCCACGGTCTGTTTTATAGATATAGATATTTGCAGATAAAAGAGTAATTACTGCTGCATTTGAAGTTTTCTAGACTGCTGTATTGTTCCTGTTTGTTACAACTTAAAAAATGTAAATGGAGACATCACGTATAATTTTTTAAAATGACATTTATTTATTCCTAAATTTGTGATCTGGGGGACAAATACTGATGTTAAAGTATGCAATTGTTTTTATTTGTGTTCTCTTTTAGCCTTCAGCCTTTCAGAACAGGCATGGGTATGACAAACTAATTTGTTTGTAACCTAATAATAAAAAAAACACATCCACATGAAGGATTTTCTTAGCTTTCTTAGCTTTTATTCTTCTACTGCATGTAATTTACATGATTTTAAATTGTTTTAAATTGCAGTTCAAGAAAGGTGGAAGAGGATGACTTTGATGATTTTACAACAAACCAAAAATGGGTAATGTCTCCAAAAGCTCACGATACTGATGTGACACTGTTGTTAAACAAGTTACTGAGAGAATATGATAAAAAGCTGCGACCCGATATTGGAAGTAAGTGTTTTTTTTCTTTCCAATTTCTATGAAGACTATGAATCTCACATACCTAATTGCAGATGGTTGTTCTCATTATAATGACCAATCCCCATGATCTGAAAGGTATACTTATTGGTGGAGTTTTGCTTCAGTCTGATTAGATCTAGTATGGTAGTATAAAGCTTCAAGTATCACAATAAGGAAATACATTGCACATTTAAATATAAATTAAGTAACTCATTATATAATAGTATAATTATTTATTCATCTAGATTTAGATTATGAATATTGTAATTTCAACCCCATCTCCAGAATACTCCAAAATTATGCTGTTATGATTAAAAGTTATGTTTAAAAAAAGACCATGAAATGGACATTGAATTTAGCATCATTTTTTGAATGTAAGTTGAAGGTGATAAAAACTCTCAAGAATGAGCATCTGGTAGTTGTCTGGAAGTTGACAGAATACATTTTTATTACCCTAAATATTAACCGTTCATACTACAGCTGATGCTAATAATATTTGAAAGGCCAGAGGTAGCCCATAACAAGTAGACAAGAATAAAATGGATACTGTGAGTATACTATTGATACAGATCATTCTTAAAAATGCTATTAATTAAATTAAACTGGCAGAAGTTAAACACTGATGTGCAATTTAACCACAATATTTTTTTTATCAGGATATAGAAATGGGCATTAGTGTAAAGCCCCTTTAAAAACTGTTAGGCAAATTTGCAGAAGCTAAGAGTTTTCTCTGCAAATATTAACGATGATAATGAAAAATGGCACTTGGTTTTGGAAGTAATATATCTGTATAACAAAGTATGCTGAAGCACAGCTTCTTTTCATTCTCTGCCACTTGGGAGGTAGCTATATTAATCAAAAGCAACAACAAAAAAATAACAGGCTTATGACAGCTTTAACATTCATAATATAAGCATTTATGGGCTGATAATATTTCATCAAATGCAGCGTGTGTTACCCTCTATTGACAGAAGTATTTGCATAGTGTGTATGTATATGTATATGTGTATATATACACACAAACACACACACACACACACACACACACACACAGAGTGAGAGAAAGAGAGAGAGAGAGAGAGAGAGAGAGAGAGAGAGAGAGAGAGAGAGAGAGAGAGAGAGAGAGAGAGAGAGAGAGAGAAATATATTATGATTATATATGAAAAGCGGAAGATATGCAAGACAGCTATTGCAAATACTTTTTGAAAAAGGGTTGATTGGAGCATTGGATTATTTGCTTTTCACTATTTTTTTTCCCTGCTAGTAATGTCTCTCCCTGTCCAAGTCATATTCTCATGGATAATTTGCTCTGATTAGTTGATTATAAAGATCAAGCTTTTCATTTTGGGAAGTTATCTCTTTGCAAACCCATTTTGATCATGATTTGGCAGCCTAGCAAGGATAACAACAATAATGTTGTTCATGAAACTCTTTGGCTAAAGAAATCTGAGTTTATTGGGCCCAAGAAAGAATAGCTTTAAAATCTTTTCCACTAATGAGATAAAAACTGTCTTCTTCTTATATTCTCTGGTTAGTTGAAATGTAGAGCCATGGTCATTCAGAAAGAGCTGTGCTGGTGCAGTGGTTAGAATGCAGTATTGCAGGCCTATTCTGCCACTGCCAGCAGTTCGATCCTGACTGGCTCAAGGTTGATTCAGCCTTCCATCCTTCCGAGGTCAGTAAAATGAGGACCCAGATTGTTTGGGGCAATATGCTGACTCTGTAAACCACTTTAAAGCACTACATAAGTATATAAGTCTAATTGATATTGCTATTGTTTACTTCTGGCCAATTGTTGGCTTATCAGAGACCATGTGCCTCAGTAATAAAGATACAGAAGCCATACCTGAAAAAGACTCCAATGCCAGCTGTGTTCCAGATTTCCTCTAACTATTACAGAATTACCGATTGCATCCAGAAGATCAGGTCTCAATACTTGTTTATTTTTCACTTGTTGTGGCCATAATGTACCCAGCAGTACTCTTTATTTTCCATGCTGGCAGGCAGGAGGAGGATAGATGGAAGGAGGATAGATGGATAGTTAGATGGATGCACAAACGGACATACACACAGATACAGGCATTGGAATATTATTTTAAAGGTAACTATATTATCCAGTGGAAGTACACTTCAGCTGTTGATGATTGTGGTTGAACTTAATGATTTGATTCCATATGGTTTGAAAAGAGCCTTTAAAAAAAAAAAATCAGCTTCTCCTAGGGAAAAAGTTGGTGCTATTACCTAGCCTCTGATTTGTGAAATGACCGACAATAAAAATTCTGCATTTTGCATTGTTTAAAATCTCACAAATTGTGTGTATGCAATGTCTGTGTATGTGTGTGTGCATGTGTGTTTGCTGTGTTAATATATATTCATAATTCTGTTAACACTTTATGCATCTCATGCAATTGATAACTGTTTGTGGATTAGATTTAAGGCAAAAACCAAAGCTTTCTTCTAGAGAAAATTGGATGGTGTAAACAAGTTTTAAAAATAGGAAAGAAAACCAAACATGAATTGGCTCATGAGGAATGGATATATTTAGTATTGCTCTTAGGCTATGATGTTCTCCCATCAGAGTAATACTTGTCCCCATTCTCTAGGCTTTCAAAAAAGGAACCAGGAATCAATTTATTGAGCTTGACCTTTTAAATTGCCTTAGATTGTTCTCACATTTTTAAAGGCTTTTATTATTGTTTTCCGGGGCTTTGCCCAGCTCGCTATTCACAGCTTTGGAGAAAAGATAGTATAGAACCATTATTAATAAATAAAACCAATAAAGAATTAAAGAGAAAAATGTCCAGTGAGAATGAAAACTAGAATTCTAGCAACAGCGGTGTAGTCAGATTGTGAATGCTCTTTTAACAGCTTAGCAATTAGATATGAAGCAAGCTGACATTTTTCTCAGATAACCAAATTAATGGGGCCAAATGACAATGCTCAGACAGAGTCCAGGGAAGCTATTATTTTTCAAGAACATAGAAAACTGGAACGAATTCAGTAATTCTTAAACATAATGTGATTGTTGTTGTTATTATTATTATTATTTACTTTATTCATTAAATATGAAACTCAGTCAACTGTAAATTCAAAATTGCATCACAAATACCATTGAGTGGTGCTAATGGTTAATAATAATGGTTAATTATTATTATTATTATTGGCTTTAATTTAGCTCAGTATGAAATAAACTATTTATTGCTGAAGAGCAATCAGTGATATTTATATTTGCATGTGTTTGTTCTGAAACTATGGTGGGGACGGTTTTTAGATTTCTATATGTGTATGAGAAAGAATTGGATGTTAGATATATAATGTCATTGGTAGTTAGTTATTAAACTCTATCTCTTCTACCAAATGGCCATTTTATTTGGCTTATAAAAATTTAGTGTTTTTAATGCCAAGGAATAATTATTTTAGTATTATATTTATGAGTGAACTGGCTACACAACTGTTAATGTTCTCCTATGTCACAATATGCAGTGCCAGACTCAGGAGCTTTTTAACACCAGCTTTTGAAGCTTTAACAATAACACAGTTCACATCCAGTAGGAAGACTTGCAACACAATTTTAAAAGTGATATCTTAGTTTATTATATATATCCTGCCTTTCAGGCCACTAACTTGAAAATAGATTATTTCCTACACATGAACCTCAAATGAGCATCTAGACTGTTCAGTTCTGATGTTACAGCAAATAATCAAATCACAGTGAATGTCAGTAAGGTGACTTACAGTCACATATTTTTTCCTAATATTTAAATATCATTTGTCGGCAACATAATTCTTACTATATCATAGCATGGATTCATAAATCTGGGCTTAGACTGAAGAGATAATTGGGCTCTTGTCTATTCTAATATTGTTCCAGGCAGCATTAAGATTCTTAAATAGTTCTACTAAACTGCAACCAGGTTTTTCTGCTGATTTAGTATATGCAATCAGGTTAGTACTGACTCTTGGTAAACATACAAACAGATCTTCTTCAGAATGACCTCTCACCAATCTGGCCCTTCAAGTCTTAGCAGTGCACCCACGAACTTGTTAGGAAGGAATTTACTTGTTATAAATTCCTACGACAATTCTGCAAGAATATTTATCCTGCAGTTTTGTTGAATTCATAGAAGCAAAATTTGTCCTTGAGGAATCTGGTATCCTCCTTCTTCTATTTTGTTTTGAAGGATAGAGTATGACAGCAAATATTTCTTGTATCTTTGTTAGAGATTTATGGAATATTATATATTATGCTTAGAAATAAAACATAGAATAATAGAGTCAGAAGGGACTGTGGAGGTTTTCTAGTCCAACCCTTCACTAAAGCAAGATACACCTATACCAGTGATGGCGAACCTTTTTCGGTTCATGTGCCAAAATCGCATGTGCGCAAGTGTGCGCATGCTCCCGCGTGCCCCCTCACCCACAATGCAATGCACACCCCCTGGGTTTTTAGTTTAAAAAAGCCCCCGCAAAACAGGTGTTTTTTGGGCTTTTTTTGAGCTAAAAAGGGGGTGGTGGAGGCGCCCGCATGTGCGGGGGAGTGGGGGGTCATGCCCCCCACAGCCCCCCTGCACCCCCCTGTGCATGCATGCAGCTCCCCCCCCACTTTTAGCTAAAACAAAAGCCCCAAAAAACAGCGGTTGAGCTAAAAATGGAGCGAGGGGTGCGTGCATGCACGGGGGACACAGGGCCCCCCCATGCCCCCCGTGCCCTCCTAGATAGTTAGATAATCACAAAAGAAGCAAAGATGTGAAAAGAAGAGCAAGTTAGTTCAAAATCTTGTAGACCTAAAAGATATAGAATTGTTTTTAAGGGATTTCTGTGGTCTCATTGCCATGATAATAAAGCATAAAGCCTGGCAACCTTTTAAAATTATAGGATAGAAAACTGGCAGATCTTCATTGGGCTCAGAACTCAATAGGGAATACTAAGACTGTAGACTAGACGAGGAAGCTGAAAAAACATCACAAATAAGACCATGGCAAGCTGGTTCCATATTATCATCAAAAAATCCTACATAGAGTCAAGACTGACTTGAAGGAATCAGGATTTAGAAGATGCCATACCTACAAAATGCGAAGTTGATCTTCAATCCAGACTTTGGGTCCTGCGATATTTCAATATTTATTCTATATATATCCATCATTAAAAAAGTTCAGGAATTCAGAGGTAGCTACAGTGACTTCTTTGTCAAATACAAAGAAAGTATTTACATTTATTGCTGACTGGAAACCCCTCATGGACTTTTTGTGTGAAAAAATGAACTTATGATTTATGGTTTGGATGATTAGACAGACTAGATTATACAAAGAGAGTGAATTGTAACCATAGAGTAAAAGCAAATTTATAATTGTATTTATAACTGCTATAAAGAAGTTTGGAAGCTATTTCTTTGTATATTTATTTTCCTTTTCCCTTTCCCCCTTTCTTGTACTTTGAACTTTCTCTTTGATTTCTTCCTTGTTCTTACTCTATATTAGTTTCTGCTAGTTTTATCTTTCTTTATAGAAATCTATCTTCTATCTATCTATCTATCTATCTATCTATCTATCTATCTATCTATCTATCTATCTCTATCATTTATCTATCTATCATCATCTAAAACTATGCTTTACTTGTTATTGGCTGGTTGAGATGCCAGTGACTTAAATACGAGGTCAGGTTACTATTTTCTTCTTATAAGTAAATTGCTAGTTGGTAAAGTTCAGATATACAAGCACTTTAAAAATCTGCATGAATGGAATGTCAATGACAATGGCCAGAAAAAAGGAACACAATGATTTCTTATTGAAGAACTAATCACTCTGCATGACTGACCTCCTATGGTAGAGGACTCATGGTTTCAAAGCCTCTTTTCCAAAGACTTTTGAGTCTTCCTTTCCTAGTCCTGCCTTTCCCCCCTTGGATTGTAGCTTTTAAATTTGTGTTGCCACTACCTTGTAGGACGTCATCTCCCCAACCTTGATGTGTGGTAGAGATGGGACTCATATACCTTTGATTCCTTTAGACAATTATTAGATAAGAGGAGAAAAGCTTTATAGCACCTTCTGGCCTTATAGCAGCAAGATAATTAAAAACAGAAAAAATAATTAAAAAGATAAACACATTTTAGCATTAAATATTAAATGCAATTTTTTTTTTTACCATATGGCATACATAGCCAAGGGAGTCTACAATGTTTTTTACAACAGAGTAGCTCTTGCAGCCTAAGATTGCTACTTCATTTTGTTCATGCATGTACACTACCCACGGTACACCACAGGGGGCAAACTAGCTTTGCACTGGCTGGCTAGCAGCATACGGGAGATGTCCGGTCATTGGGGCTTTCTTCTGCTGACCTCTCCTTGCAGGTCCAGTGCTGGTTCCTCATGGAATGCTGCTAGCTTTCCCACTGGAGTGGTACCTATTTATCTACTTGCATTTTTATATGCTTTCAAACTGCTAAGTGGGCAGGAGCTGAAGGCAAATGATGGGAGCTCAATCCACCACACAACATCATGGGCTCGAACCATCTCTGGCTGACAAATCCAGTGTCTTTAAGCTGCTGTGCCACCGTGCCCCCGGAAAGCAGATAATAAGTGTTGGAAAATATAAATCACAGTTTTTCAGTCTGGCAATTCAGCAAATGCAAATAAATAGAAAGCTACAGCCAAAAGAGTATATCAGAATATATAAAAGTAAGTAGAAAAATTCTGACAGACAATAGGAGAGTGTTCTGCTATGCCCACTTTGGAAAATAGAAGATGGCCCAGTTTAGTAATTCAGGTTAGAAAGAAACAATAGCAACAAAGCCCCACTTCAAGGTCAAATTCTTGTATTCATGCATGGATGAAAGAAACTGACATTAAACATCCTATGCAATTTGGAACAGAAAGAAATAGAACATATGGCGAAGTGCTCTGTAGACTTTTTCTTAGATTTTTACATGAAAATAGAAGTTACCTCAGTTTCAGTCACCTGAAAATCCCTTCTTCCTGGAATTTCTGAGGCTGGGTGAGAATAGTCAGCTTTCTTTCTTCACTAGTAATCATCTTGCTTTTTTCCATTCCCTCAGAGATTTGTCTGCATTCTCCTAATTTAATAAAGCTCCTCCTATCAAGGAAGATGGAAGGACTTCATAAGAGTCCATGTCCTCTCATACTCTGTGTTAACTGAAACACATACGTTGTGTCTATCAATTAGAATAATCTATTGTGGTGTCAAGTTTGAAACCTGCCTTTCATAACAACGCATAGGGTGGATAAATGACTTACGATGTTGATATAATTATTCCTAAACTCTCTCTTCGACTGATTAAATTTACCTCAAAACAACCACAGCTGAGTCCAAAATTTCCAATGCTGAGGGAGACAGTTGTATTATGCAGTTTTGTCCCATTTTGCAACCTTTCTTGCCAGTTGTTAAGTGAATCACTGCAGTTATTCAGTTAGTAACAATGATTGTTAAATCAATCTGGCTTCCTCATTGAATTTGCTTGTCAGAAGGTTGCAAAAGGTGATCACATGACTCCCAGGACACTGCAACTGTCATAAATATGAACAAGTTGCCAAGTGTCTGAATTTTGGCCATGTCACCTTGGGATGCTGCAACGGTTGTAAGTGTGAAAAATGGTCATAAGTCAACTTTTTCAGTGCCATTGTAACTTTGAACAGTTACTAAATGAATGGATGCATGTTGAGGACTACTTGTACCTCAGACTTTAAACATATGAAACAACAGGGATAATGTCTAGAGCACGGGAGTCAAACTTGATCGCGTTATATGTCACGTGACGTATTGTGACTTTTTTTGCCTTTGTGGAGCTGGGGTGGGCGTGTCCTGCATGTGATGCATCCGGCCCATGGGCTGCCAGTTTGACACCCCTGGGTGGAAAACGTCAAAGGAACATGGCTGAAAATAAGCTAGAGGTCCTTTTAAAACAAAGCAATATGATCATATGGGCCATGATTTAATTATTTCCAAGGTACCCTACAATTATATTTTTTACTAAGAATTGTGTTTAAAGAAATGGGAAAAAGTTGGTTCGGTTTTAATAGACATTTATTAGCTGGACTTGCTGCTCTGAATTCATTATTGCAAGTGCTTAAAGAGAATGGGCATCTAGGTTTAGTGTAAACTCATTTCAAAATGTTTTGTTGACTTATTAAGCTTTAAAATGCTCCAGGCATTTCAAGGGTCT
Source organism: Pseudoxyrhopus heterurus (assembly GCA_032468235.1). NCBI lineage: Eukaryota > Metazoa > Chordata > Lepidosauria > Squamata > Pseudoxyrhopus > Pseudoxyrhopus heterurus. The sequence continues at coordinate 6,947 of JANHJO010006642.1, read as the reverse complement.
CCTTTTCCCATATTACTTTGCTTCTAAGTTCCAGTTATTAATGGAAATCTTGCTTAAAGCTCTTCATGCCATCAATAGTTAAATGAATTATAACTGGTCTCATTCAATATTTGGAACTTGTTCACAGAGCATTCTGTGTCAGATGTTACTTTATTTGTCACTCTGGTACAAGGGTGACATGAATATTATTCAGTTAAAGCAGAAAAATGGTGTCTTAATTTTGGACTGCTTGTGTAATTCTTAAAATTTTACTTTATTTTAAAAATATTCTAATTTAAAGATGGCATTTTATTATAAAAATATGGTGTGGTTAGAAAACACTAACTTGGATATTTGATGAGAAAAAGAAGATATACATATATTAAAATATTGTCTGTAAAACCATGAGATTTTTTTAAAGTGAATAGATATGAAGTCAAATAATTTTGCAGATTCATATAATTAAAGCTTCTATTGGAATAATTAAAGTTTCTATATGCATCTAATTATGCCAGTAATTTTTAAAGTCTAAGAGATTTGATTGAAATATGAGTAAATAAGTGTAAACAGAAGTAGTCCACCATGTAGTCTTTCAAACAACATTTTATTGGAATATTTATTTAAACAGTTATTATACCAAGAGCCATGGTGGCAGAATGGTTAGAAGGCACTACTGCAGGCTAATTCTGCTGACTGCCAACTGCCAGCAGTTCTATTGTCACCAGCTCAAGGTTGACTCAGCCTTTCATCCTTCTGAGGTTGGCAAAATGAGGACACAGATTTTTGGGGACAACATGCTAACTTTGTAAACTGCTTAGAGAGGGAAGCGTTATATAAGTCTAAGTGCTATTGTTATTGCTATACTGTTTCCCATGTCAACAAAATTTGAAATTTGATTTTCCTCAATTTTTTGCAGGGTTTGAAACAAGGTCTGAGTTGCAAAACTAGGCCTCGAAGCATTTTTGACTATAGATTGTAAAGCAATAATCACAACATAGTTAAATATACACTTATATGTACATGCCTCTCAAACTATTTCCATTCAGTTAAGTGTTGATGCTGAGTGTAGAAAAAGAACAAGAAGTATTAAGTTAAAGAAATTAAATGCAGGAGATAAGAGAAAAGAAAATCTAATTAAATCCAGTTTATATCAACAACATTCAATATTGTTTCCATACCATTCTATCTTGCAAACCACTCTTGTTTTTATCAATTTATATATTACATTTTACATTTCTCACACTCTTTTATTTAGGATCTCATCAACTCCATTCAACCATGATCTCTTTCAAACCATTCATTCTTCCTATATATATTTGGCTACCATTTGGTCCCTACTTACTCTATATGTCCAAACCACTTCAATGTGCTTCAATGTATGTAACACTCATATCTATAGTTAATCCAAATTTATCATGTGTCCTAAGCTTTCCAATTTCATTTCCTGATGATATTTATGATATCCATATATTTATCCTTCTTAGGACAGTCACATCTTGTATACATTCAGCCCATAATATTTTAAATCATCTTTTATTAACCAACTTTCAAAGGCTTGCATTATCTTGATAGTCACTTGACTTTTATCCATGCTTTGATTTTTACTGTATCTCTGTTGCAGTTACATATTTCTTCATTTATTTTAAACTTTAAACTTTAGTGAAGTTTATATAAAGGTACACACACACGGAGTCCTCTGGGAATGGGGCTGCACAGAAATTCCAATAAATAAATAAATAAATAAATAAATAAATAAATAAATGTATTTATGTACCCTATTTTTTTCTCAGTTTGTGTAGAGTTTACAAGCATTCACTCTATTTTCCTTGACAAACACTTTTTTTTGGTTTATGATAAATTAATCAGATTCCTTTGTTGCATCATATAAACTAATACTTGTTACAAGTAATTTGGATTCTCAGTGGGTAGTGCAACATTATCTGTATATGTCCATTTATGTCCTCAGTCAGCACATCTGTGTAATTACAAGTATCCCTTATACATTATCCCATATTTATATGAAGTAGCCATAAACTCACATTTTTATCCACTCCCTGTTCAATGCTGAATCATTTTCTAAGAAGTCTATTGATTTTTATACATGTTTTCTTCCATTATATGCTACTTTTATGACATTCAGCAACCAACCTTTAACTTCACATTCATAGAAATTTTCCATAATTCAAACTACTTTATCATGAACACAGCCTAAGTCAACAAACATACAAGGACCTTTTTCACTTCTCATTCATTCATTTCTTAATTATCTGCTGAACCGGAAAAATCTGATTTGTGCATCTCTCACCAAGCATAAAATTGCACTGTATCTTCCAAATTTTACTGATTCTTTGTGTACCTTTTCAGTCAGAATTCTGCGAAACATCTTTTCAGGCACACTTAACAAACTAATCCCTTTATAGTTTGGTATACATCCTTGCTACCTTTCCTTTTATGTATGGGAACAATAATGATTCTCATTAAACACATTGTTCAGTAATTCCATAACCAAACCACACCTGTGTTTTCTTATTTGTCTAGTTACCACATTCTCTCTTCATCCTAATCACCTGATCATTTTTATTCTTAATTTCATTGATTCTACTAAGGTTTGATGTAGTTGTTAAGGTGCTGGTTTAGAAACCAGGAGACTAGGAGTTCTACTCCTGCCTTAGGCATGAAAGCCAACTGAGAGTGGCCATCACTCTCTCTCAGCCCAAACTATCTTCCAGAATTGTTGTGGGCAAAACAGATGAAGGAAAAACTATTATGTATGTTTGCTGTCTTGAGTGCTTCATAAAATAATAAAGGCAGAATAAAAATCCAATAAATAAGTAAAATAAATGCCTTTTCATTACCTCTCTACTGCTAAAACATTTTTCCTATCAAAATCACAATGTAATCTTAACTATTCCTTTTTTATCACAATTTTGCAACTATCTTAGCCCTATGCACATTATATCTTTTTGTAATAACCATATCCTATAAGCACATTTTCCAATCCACAGTCTCTTTTACTTCATCTTTCCACCAAACCTACTTTTCATACCCTGCTCACAGGGGTGAGCTCAGGGATGGGCTCCAACAATTTTAACAACTTGTTCTCTGCCTGGTTGCTGGGTGGGCGTGGCCATGGGGGGCATGGCCTAGTCGGCCTCCTACACCACGGAGGGGAAGGTATTCTGGGCTCCGGTGGCTTTCCTCGAC
>JANHJO010006641.1:180034-201879 GCA_032468235.1 Pseudoxyrhopus heterurus | reverse complement strand
ATTCTGTTCCTCCTCTGCTCTTTGGGATGGAGGGGTGAAGATAAAAGGGTAACATGCTGGTTTGGGAAGCAGACCTATCCAAAGATCTCCTGGGGGGGGGGAAATCTGCATTTTGTATAGAATAAAATGTACGCACACACAAAGGCAATTTAGTGGCTTCAGATCTTCAAGACTACAATTTCCATCAGCCCACGCTGCCACAGAACTGGACCACTCCAAGTTAGAAGTTGTTATTCGAGCATCTGGTCGGCACCACGGCTTCTACACCCTCTTATTAATACACGGGCTGTCTGGAAAGAAAGAAAGACGCTTGAGATCCGTGACCCGTGCCAGTCCCTCGCTACGCGATCCGCAGTTTCTGTAAAGCTCCCCAAGAGCTGCTACTTACAAGTAGCGGAGGTAGCCAGATGGAGAATATAAGCAAGCAAGCAGAGGATATTGTTAACGCAGCAAATTCCTTTCTCTGTAGTTCTCGGGTGTACTTTCTCTGCGGGCTATTCGAAAGTTGGCGGAGGAGGCTTAGGGGACGTGAGGACGTATTGGCTTCCGTCCAGCCCTGGACCGGTGCTTTCTGGTCGGGTCCCAGCTGGTCCCGGACTGGAGCCGACAGAGGAGGGGCGGCTGTCGAGCGGAGAGTGCACACGCGGCGTGATTGATGAGCCCTCAATAAAACAGCCCCCCCCTCCTCCTCCTCCCCGTTTGCTCTGGGTCTCAGCAATGCACTCCCAGTGAAAACAACTGCTCGGTTGTAAAGGAAACGCGCTGCTCTCTGAGGGAGTCGCTTCCCTTGGAGCTCCTTAGAAACCCCGCACCGGATCCCGCGTCTTTTCAAAATTGCGGCTTTGGTTGCATGCGGGGCCGGGGAGAGTCTTCCACCCAAGCCTCACAAAGCGTCCCCTCTGGCTAAACTCAGCCGGTCGGGGGGCGAGAGGAGGAGCCAGGTGGCTTGCCTGGCTGGCTGGCCGCGGTCCCCGTTTCTTTTTACTCTTGGGCCTGTTGGTGGCGCTGTTCTCCAGAGTGGTTACTGCCTGGCACGGCTGTCCAAAGTGAGAGCGGACTGCAGAGTCGGAAGTTCATCCCTGAGCTCGAGTTTTGTTTCGAGCACGCACAAACTACATGGAAAGCAGAAACCAAGACAGTGTGTAGGCCGACATGTGAGCGTGGCCAGAGGCTCCAAAGAGCAGACATTCTAAATCCCATCTTTACTGCTGTTTTGCTTCAAGGGGAAGCCATGCAGATTCGCCTAACACGGATTCTGTATAAATAGAATCAAACGTGAGCCTTGACGTGTTCTGCAGCGTATGGGGATTTCAAGACCTCAGAAGGTGATGGGACTAGAATGGTCTCGTTCCGGTTCAAAATTTAAGTAGAGTCAAGGTTGTTTAAGTAAACGAGAGAAGAAAATCCCAGGAATATAGACTTAAATGGGTAAGTAAAAACAAAAATCAAAAAGAAGTCAGTGAGAAACCCACTTCTGCTCTGCTGTCTGGAACACTACATGGACGTATCTAATAATGCACTAAGAATCAAGCTTGATTGAAGGAAATTTTTTACCATTGTTAATCAGAAAATTTACATTGCTTTAAGGCAGGCTTAGAGAGTATGTTGTAGTGGATAAGGCAGCAAGCTAGAAATCAGGGAGCTGTGAGTTCTAGTCTCACCTCTGGCACAAAGCCAGGTGGATGACTTTGGTCCACTCGCTTTCAGCCCTGGAGTCAGAAGAAGGCAAGAGCAAAATCACTTCTGAAATCTTGCCAAGAAAATTGCAAGGACTTGTCAAGGCAGTCACCAGGATCAATACTGAACTCAAAAACAATGTTTGCATGCAGGCACGCACACATGCACGTACACACAATCAGGCTTACTATTCAGATATTCTCAGAAATGTTTGGACTGTAGCCCTTATCATTTCCAGTAGCCCCCATTTCCAGATGACCATTGCAGTTGGATGCTTTCCTAGATGCCTGAAAAGAGACAAGTGGGAGAAGCTGGACTAAAAGGCCCATTGGGATTTCCAACTGGTAGTTTAAAAAAGGTAGCCATGCAGGTCCATGAAGAAAGAACAGAATAATACTATATGTGCCTACAGCATTTCTATTTATCAAATGACACAAAGGACCTTTTTTTCAGATGCCCTTAATTGAGGCACAAATTTGGCCTGGAAATATCTTTTTTTTTTTCTGTGTGATCTCAAATATTGCCTTCAAATCATCACCAGAAACAGGCATCAGAGGCAGTATAGGAATTGGCAATAGGATCAGCCAATTCCAGGCCAATATAGTTTCCCCTAACTCAGGGATGTGTGAGAAATAACTCAGCCGCGAAGAAGGACCAAAACAGATATTTGAGTTCTTCTAATGTTGTAAAATGAAACGATACACAAACCCTGGTAAAGAAATCCAGAAAGCACATTTTTTTTACCATTTTAATTGATCCTAATAGAAGAGTTAATCTACCCTGACAGGGATACCCAAGCCCAAGGCCTTTCTTCATTACTGAAGTTCAGGACTGCCCAGTATAAGGATAACAAACGGATCAAACAGAAAAGATTAAGGGCTCACTACTTTCCTGCAAGTTTGCCTTTTGCAGATGTATGGAAATAACCCTCATTGAAATCAATGGGGATTTAATATTTTGGGACCAGGACACAGCATTTTCCCATGTCATTTAAAACCATCTAAAATTGCATCTAAGTTAGACAGAAATGAGCATTTTATCAGTCCTATTCTATGCACCTTCACTGTGAAGGAATACATAGAATTTGGTGGTGCTTGTTTTCATTCTTGACTGATCTTGGTAAAAATGTCCTCAATTGACCTCGATTTCAGTTCTTACAACTACGTATAAAAGAAGATAGCTTTGTGTGCTCAGTACAGTACTTGAAGTCAGTAAAATTAGAAAATGAGAAATTACTTTGCCCAACTTATTCATTTAATGATACATTCTCATCTGGTGATCTTAGCACTGAGGGCCACTTCCTAGATGAAGATTTCAATGGTGAATTTCTCATATGTTTCAGAATGTGTGTTCATTCTGCAGGGCTGAATGTTTTGTACGTAAAACAGAAACAGCATGACTGCTCTGGCAGACAACCTTGTTTGAGACTGAATGAGAGGAGCATATAGAACAGCCCTCTTAATCCCATTTGACCTCTGATTTGTGTCCAATATCACTGGCTATGGTGTTGGTCGGTGGTTGGTTTATACTGATTCCACTCCTTTCTAAATGGACAGTACCAATCAGTGGCAGGGCTCATCCCATTCAAGCCCTCTTGTGCAATTCCTCAGGGTCTTGACACTTTCTCTGGTTGCTGTAGGGCCACAATGGGATGGAACAGGTTGAAGCTGAACCCCAATAAGATGGAACTGATGCTTCTCCACAGCATATGCTGTGTTTTTGCTCTGGCCATAACTCAAGTGGAGTGGTACTTCCTCAGAGGAAAGAAATCTACCATTTAGGTGTCCTGGTCTTGCTGATATTGTTAGATTTCCAGGTGACAGTTTTGGCCAGGGGAGCTTTTGCCAATTTTGGTTGATACATCAGTTGCAGTTGCATCATTTAAAGCAGGAAGCCCTGCTAATACTACACCATCAATTCATTTTACTGCAATTCATTTTACATAGACTTTGAAGTCTACTCAGAAACTACAATTGGTAAATAAGAGCTGTTAGGGACATATTACACTTGTATTATAGAGACTGTGGTGGGTTTCAGCAGATTTCTCAGTACGATTAAAAGTGTTACTTTACATATACAAAGCTCTATGTGGCTTGGCTCCTAAGTATCTTAAGGACCACCTACTCCAAACTGAACAAGCCATCTGATGCATTTGCTCCTAGGGGAAACACTAGCTGCTCTGCAACAACTCATAGCCAGAATTTTTACAAGGTAGCCCCAACCTGTGGAACAGCCTGTTCTCAAGAAGCTAAGTTAGTGTTCCCATCACATTTCAGATATATAGATTTGCATTTAAAATAACTATTTTACTATTTGTATCCTACTGCTTTCAATGAGGTAACTTCTTTTAAGTCAGAAAGATTAGTTCCCTCACTAATGAAAAGCAACTTTCCCAATGTGATGGCCTCTTGCTGTGCTATGATGGCTGGGAGTTATGGAAATTGTGATCTTAAGTTGTCTAAAAGGGGAAGGTTAGATTAAATATTATAATGTCTCAAAATGTTATTCAAATAATGCAATTATTGAATCATTATTTGGATAATACAGTAATAATAAAAATGCAATGTAAGTATCAATGGACATTTGTATTGAACAAAATCAATAAACAGAATAACCTACTTGTATTAATATCTACCTAAGCCCAATCAAAAGATAGTGTTTCACCAAGAATAAAAAAGTTCCTGGAGCATCTTGTCCAATGTTGTTTTAATAAATTTATGAATTATTTATATAATTATGTTTCTTTCTGATGTAAGTTTAGGTGTTCCTAAAATCATCATTGCAATAAATGCTTTAAAGATTTTCCTTTTAGCTGCTGCTAAACACTTTTCATGTGATAGAAGGAATTAAATTTCTACCCTCTTCTATATTCTGCTTCCATCCATTTCTTGAGTGTATCCTCTAGCATAGGGGTGTCAAACTCAATGCCCAGGGGCCGGATCCCAGCCCACGGGGTGCTTACATCTGGCCCGTGGGGCCACCCTGAAAACAGCAAAGGACTGGCCCGCAGTGCCTCTGCCAGTGAAAATGGAGCTCGCAAGGACCACATACAGTCCTCCCAGCTCTGTTTTCACTGGCAGAGGGTTGCAGGACACCTGCAAAAACAGCTGAAAACAGAGTTTGGGAGCCTATTTTTGCTGGCAGAGCACTCAGGCCACCACAGACGCCCAACACCAGTGACGTTGAGTTGGCCATGCCCACCCTGGCCATGCCCCCCCCTGGTCAAACACAATTCTGATGCAGCCCTCAATGAAATCGAGTTTGATACCCCTGCTCTAGCATGATTCTCAAAGTCAAGAATTTTTTGACTTTGAGAATGGTGCTAGAGGATACACTCAAAAAGTGGGTGGAAGCAGAATAAAGAAGAGAGTAGAAATTTAATTCCTTGCTCCAAAAAGTTTATTCACTCCTGCCCTGGAAAACAAAAAAGAAAGTTCAAGATGAGTGACAAAATATAAACTAAACTGAAGTTCCCAAACATAGAAAAATCCAACGTTCTGTATTTAAGGCTAATGTAGTCAACGGAAGTACTGTATGCTGAAGACAGTAAAAAATAAATGAACCAGTCTATTTGATTTTGACAAAATTTAATTCAGACTGTTTTCCATTTAATTCCACAAAATTAAGTATGTACCAATGAGAGCAACAAAGTTGGTCAAAACCTTAAAAACAAAGTCCTGAGTGAATACTGCTAGAGTTAAGTTTGTTTAGTTTTATTACAAGCTAAATCACAACTAAGAGTCTGAAATATAGTAATTTTCAAGTGCTGAAGGGCTGCCATATAGCTGATGGAACAAATGTGTTTTCTGGTGCTCCAGATGATAGGATTTGAGCCAATGAAGACAAATTTCAATAAAATTAAACATTAACTAGAACTTAATGGTAGAAGCTGTTTGGCAGTTGAACAGAATGACTAGAAAGGAACTGGAATTTCTTTCATTAGAGTTTCTGACTACTATGTCTTGTATTAGTACAGGATTGACTAGACTAGATGTCCTTTGATATTATTTCCAATCCTATGATTCTATTACCGTACAAGATTATTTAGAATAATTTAGACTATTCCTGTGCTAACAGAATTTGCTTGCTGATATAGGGTAGAGGTGTATCTTTAATTTGCAATTAACTATTCCAATGACTAGTTAGAACCATAGAATTAGAAATGAATGAGGATCCCCTATTTTATCTCCTGCCAGTTAGGATCAGCAGTATAGAATTCAATTAAAACATCCTTGACGGCTGGTTGTCCAGTCTGTGCTTAAATACTTCAGCAGTGGAGTCTTTGCTACCTTATAAATCAGTCCTTTCTACTGTTGAATAGCTTGTGCTTTCAGAAAGCTTCTTCTATTGTTAGGCTGACATCAGCTTCTCTGTCATTTCCACCCAACAGCTGTAGTCTCTCTGAAGCAATGTAGAAAGGTTTTCCCCCCCATCCTCTGCAGGTTACTCTTTCAAGTTTTGAAAGACAGTCTGCATATCTCCCCTTAATTTTCTCTTTTCTAGGGCTTGAACATCCAGGGATTTTCTCTCTCTCTCTCTCATTCTACATCTGTGATATGAGCAGCTACATAAATATGATGCATACATACATACAATAGGACTTCTGTGAAATCTTGCTCCTCTATCTGTTTATCCATGTGGCCTTGAGGCCTCCTTGCCCCAGCTCTTGCCTGGTTATTTGTTGAGGAAACATCCTTTACAATGGAGCCCCTATCTTGGGACCATACTATTGCTAGGCAGGTTGAAGATTGTTCAAGGTAAGCAGGTAGGAAAATGGTATTTTTTCATTTTAAAAAAATTGACAAATTTATGCAAACATTCAATGTCACATGAAAGTCATCTTTAGAGGGTTCTTGACCTGCTATGTCCAGTTGGCCTGCTACAGGACTGCCTTTCCAATTTTAAAACAGGCTCTGTTCCTCAATGGCCATTTCTATTTTGGCTGTCGGAGTGAACAAATCTCATTCAGAAATGTTTCTCTTTTTCCTGGGTGTGTTTGGGGGGAGAGTGATAGTAGTAAGATGGTCAAAGAAACCAGGAAAGATCTTTCAGGTCAAAATTATTACTGGAAAATGCCCAGTTAGAGTGAGCAGATGTACTAATTCCAAATTTAAAAAGCAACCTTGCATCTCATCATTCCCATCTCCTCCTCCTCCTCTTCATTTTGGAGACAATTCTCTGTGTCTGTCTTGGTCCTTTACAATGTACAAGATCCTAATTAAAGGGGGGTGGGTTTGCCTCATTTCCAGATGCGACTCCAGCTCTCCTCTTCCTTCTGCCTTTCTTTACCACTGCTCTCTACCATTGCCCCCAGCAGTAGCTGCCCTTGTTTGATAGCAGAAATTCTAGACATGGTTTTCTAAAGCAACAAAGTCTTATTGCATCATACTGGCTAAAAAATATACCACGGCATAATTTTTTATGGACTGTAGTCCACTTCATCAGATACACACTATCATTTGAACATAAGTATTGATTTGTATTTGCTATGGTTCCTTCAGACTCCATTGTTGGCTCCCTATATAGATTATATATATCATTTCTTGTTATTTTTAGTTCTAATCATTGCTTCACTTAGACACAGTGTAAGATTTCTAATATCTTTCAGCATTTTTCAGAAAAGCTGCAAAAGATTGAATAGTGGCTTAATTATACAAAGACATTACTCTATTTCATTATATTCTATTTCATTAAGGTGTTTTTGAGCCGGTTATACATTGGTCACTTGAAACTAGGAGATCCAATATGCACTTATAATTCAGTGCTAGTCTTTAGGATGACATGTAATCTCGAATTCAAGTATTTCAGCCGAATTTCTGCAATGGGTCCAAGACAAAAGACATTTTTCCACTAAAACTACACTACTTGCTTTGAGTTGCGATTTTTTTTTTTTAAAGCATCTTTTTATGATACAAAGATACAATACCCTTTGCCTGTCCCTTTGCATCTTACTCTTTCAAAGGGGACTGCTTTAACTAGTATACACAGTGCACTATTGTTGGCGTGGGGTGGAGGAACTCATCCTCTTAGAAGGAAAAGCTCCCAAGTACATGTACAACGATTAATGCCCTCCGGAACGGCAGACAAAAGCATAGCAACTCCCATTATACTCCACAAGGCCTATTCTCAGAGGTGGTGGTAAGCCTTACAAGGTTATCTATCCTCCATTCCTACAGGCAGCGGATGAGCCTGCTGGAGTTATTTTGAGGGATGCCCCTCGGTTGAGTGTGGTTGCTGTAACTTATAGGCCGTTCTGGAAGGAAGAAGCATTTCGGCCTTCCCCCTCCCCCAAGAACAAGAGCCGCCTTCCACCCTGAAAGATTTCTCTCTCTCGTCTCTCCCCCGCTTCCAGGATCCAACCGCGCCGCCTCGCAGAAACGGGCAACTTCGGCACTGAGGGAGGACTACAAGAAAAACATGGCTACCGGGGCCCCTTTGTTCGCACACACGGCAGCGCGAGAGGCAAGAGAAAGGAGAGGCGGGAAGACGGGCAGAGGAGAGGAGAGGAGAGGTGAAGCGCGTCAGGCGCTGCCGGGCCGTCTCTGCAGCCTGGCGCAGAACTCGGCTCAGCGATCCCCGTTGACCCCGCCTAGCGGTGCCCTCTCCGCGCGAGGTTGCTTAGCTACCGGGCTCTGCTCCCAGCCAATGAGGGAAGAGGACGCCGGCGGCAATTTTCCTCAAGTGTGGGAGGATGAATCCCTGAGCGCCTCGAGCCCTTCCTCCGCGCCGCTGCCCTTTGGAACGAAGCCTCGCGCTTGGGGCGGGGGGAAAAGAACCCTTCCAGGGTTCTTCGGCGCGCGGAGGCGCTCACTGCTGCCCCCCTTTCCCCTCCCCCTTTTTTTTGAAGCCCCGCGGGTCGCAGCTCAGCGGGGAAATAGGAATCCGCGGGCAGGTTGGCTGCGGATTTCAGCCGAGTAGAATAGATCCCGCGTGATCCAACCCTGGCCAGCTCGACAAGCTCATCCGCCGACGGTGAAGAAGGGAAGAATGGAAGGGAAAAAAGGGGCCAGGAAAAGGAAGGGGGGGGGGGAGAAGATAGGCAGGCAGGCCAAGCAATGCATGCTTTTCTTTTTCTTTTTTTGACCACGGGGGACAAAGAACAAATCCGTTAGGGAGCAAGACGTTCGCGATCAACTCAAAAGTCCCTCCCCAAAATTATTGGTCTGCTGCTATTGCTGTTGTATTGTTATCTGACTACTGTACTTCCAGCAATTGGTGGACGGGTGATGGATCCCGACCTATTTCCAGCTTTAGGAAGGTCGGCAATTCTGCGGTCGAAGAGAGGGGGAAGTGGTCTGTAGCTGGAAAGGAAGAGAGAAAATATATCCCCGCTCTGTTTAGGGAATGTAGACAGGCATTCACGTAAACTTCCTTGTAATTCAGCCCAATACATTTGATTGAGATTTATTTTCCGAGAAATATGCTTAGGCGTCCAGCCGTAAAGGGAGAAGAGAATGGTTTCCAAAAGAGAGAATGGTTTCAGAAAGGTTCCTACCCTGCAGATGTAATCTTTAGTACTGCTCTTCTTCCCACCCCACATGCTGCAGAAAACAAAGTGGGGAAAATCGATAATAAACTTTAAGGTGAGACAACGGTAAGTCTGAAATGAAAGTTGCTGTAGTACAGAATTGAGAAAGGCTATATTTCAAAATCCGACCGCATTTTGTTTTTAGTGCAAGTTTAGGACCTGAGATAGCTAAATAAAGACACCTGGCCCCATGGCTGGTCCTTAAGCTTCAAATAATTAAAAAGGGGCACATCTTCAAGAAATGCATTTTCAGCTTTGTAAAGTTAAATGGAAATGTCCTTCTCTGTCCTTCCATATTCTCCTTAGAAACCACAAAGCCTGGAAGTTCCTTGGGAAAAAATGCTGCTGTTTTTTCCACAAAGGCTGAGATCTTAGACCCTATTCCAGTATGCTGTAGTTCTTTCAGATAACACAATAGTTCAGGGACAAAGCAGATTTTATATGTGGAAATGGCTAATTTCTACATTACTGAAAGCTAAATAGTAGGCGAAACTTTGAGCCAGAAATTATTTTTTATTATAAGACAGCATTACAATCAGGAGCAAGAGGATTGCTATGTGCAGCTATAGAAATTGAATACAATAAATAAAAATTTGCCATTGAAAAAAATGGCATTCCATCTGTCTTCCTTCTTGGACCCAAATCCCACACCTATTTATATCAAAGTAAATGCTAGTGAAATAGGAGAGGCTTTTTGCCAAGTAATTTGTTTTAACCCCTGAATACTGGTGTTCTTGGCCCCCTGCAGTCAGGCAAAAAACAAACAAACCCAACCCTAGAAAAGAGAGCCAAGGCAAGATTTATTTTCAATTGGTTTATGATTTTCCCATCTCAACTTACATCACCCAACACGATTCTAAACATGTGGTCTTTCAGGCACAACTTGACTTCAAGCAAAAGAAATAAAAATCTTTGTGCAACAATCTTGATCAGTTTAATTACCAGAACGTCAGACTTAATTTGCAAGCTTTCCCAATGAAAAATTTGAAAATAAAGTTATCTCTATACCAAGACTAGTTGTGTTTATCTGTGTGTATGAATAATACTGTTTCTCTCTCCCATTCCCAGAAGGTTCATAACTTGCTTTCACTTCATATGAGTTCAGGGAAGAATAACACAAAACAATTCAGATGCCATTTGAAGTTAAGCCCATAAAAAATGAAGCTGTGGATCATATCAGGACATCCTAGAAAGGTGTATCAAGTTACGTTCCATATGCATAGTCTTGATTTATAGAAGCTGAAAATAAAATATGTCCTCCTATGAGGAACACAAAATAAATTAGACATTTATTTATCAATGTTGATATCTAAGAATTTCCTGGAAGAGTTTCTAGGGATTGTGTACTTGTTCTAATTAGAACTTACTGATTGTGCATATTATGGTTTTATAATAGCTCTGAGTGTGTGCATTTTAGAAAAAGCAAAATGTCATAGAAAGCAACTTTAGATCCAGAAGTGGTTAAAATATTTCTTCATTCGAAGCTGTTTATTCTGTCTTGTTTACAGATTTACAACACTTGGATAAAAGTGAAATTTAACAAAAGGGTACATATTCCATCTTCATTGTTAACATGGTATATTTAAAAAAAACAAAAAAGGAATGATGGGCAATAATATGATTTTTTTAAATATACTGTCACCATCATTGTCCAGCCAGACACAAATGTAAGAGTGAAAATCCTCTTCCAACAAAAAGATCTGCAGGAGCTGCCATCAGGATGCACAGAAATGGAATGGCACTATTAGTCAAGCTGAAATGGGAGGTTTCACTCTGCCCCTGTCCAAGGCATTTCCAAAGATCTGCATCCTAACTGAGCAGTCTGGAAGACAGTAAGAAATGCTTCTTTCTGAATGAATGGACAGCTGTAGCTTCTAACATCTACCTAGTGTCACTTTTATGCTGAGGAACACTTTATAATAAATCCAGGGAGAGATTAAATACAAGATATAAATAAAGAAAGTGGGAGCCCAGGAAGGATGTTTGTGTTCCTTGTCCATTTTAGACTTCAGGCAGAAACATTTGTTTACACGAGGATTGCATCAATGCCTGCTACAAACAACTATATTAAATATTGATAGATCTAGTAATTTCCTATCTCAAAAGCCATTCAGATTTCCCTACACCCTAGTACAGTCTTTCCTTGTAGATACTTGATTGTCAATATTTCATTCAAAATTTGTCTTTTCCTTTTCCTCCTTAATCAGCAAAAGTAAGTTCTGGTTTCTGATAAGGTGTACAAAATTGATCTATGATTAGCATAAATAGCATATAAATAATATAACAATAATAATAACAATAACAACTGAAAGGGATAGTTCTTAGTTTGAATTACTGTGGAACTACTAACTGACATCAATAGCATTATACTGTTTCTAATCTATCTGAAGATTTTGGCTATTTTATGTTAAAACAAGAAAACAAAATGGTCTCTGTAATAGATAGTAAAGATGTCATTTGAGACACTCAGAGCTGAAGTAATTCCATTGTACTCAATGGGGCTTACCTCTGAGAAAACAAATATGGAACTGCATTATAACTTATAGTTTCTTGGATGGTTTATGGATGTCAAAGATGGCCAATACCCAAATTGCCAGAGGAGAGAATAATTTTAAATAAGATGCACTCCCATCCTAAATATTTTTAAACATTTTAAAAGTAAAAGGATACCAAACAATCATGAAATAAATTAGTATGTTGTATATTTATATGTTTTAAAATGTAACAGCTGTGATAATGCTTCAATTTTGTATTAATCTATGACTTGACTTACAATTTGCTTAATCCTTACATAAACTACAAACACCAGCCACTGTTACAACTGTTCAAAACTACTCTTTCTATTTCTGATCAAATATACTAAATAGGTGAAAATGTATAGTTATCAAAGACCTGAATTAAACTTTCAAAATTAGGGAGAAGGGAATGAAGAAATTCTACAAATATCCACATAAATACATTGAAGGCCAAGATTAAATAATGAGTATTTTTTAAAAGTTATTAAAATAATAAATACATCTTATTTAAGTCCAAAGCAATTGTCCACATTGCTGAAGGATCCCATAAATTAACATCTCTGGAATAAGGTCCTCATTTTGGTCCCAACTGTCTTAAACTCCTCATCAGTACTCATGTTTTGCTAATACTAACAAATTTCTACAACGTATTTTTCAGTACATCTTTACCAATTAATATTCCCTTGTGGGAATTATTTTTAAAGGATATTGCACTGTCATGCTTTAAAACTTTTTTTAATTCAAAAAGAAAGGAAAACAAAACCATAGAGTTCAGGAGTTGTCAATGAAATAAACAAGATAATTTAGCTGTTACTGGACACACACGCACACACACAATCCACTAACACTCAGGATTCTGAAAAATAATCAGGAAAAAGTGAGGTAATTGAAACATGAGGATCTTTCTCTTTCTCTCTTTCATTCCTTTTTTCTTTTTCTTTCTTTCTTTCCTCTTCCCCCTTTCTCCTCTTTCTCTCCATATGTTCCATTTTACTACAGATGTGTTAGTTTGGGGGCTTCCTGAATCCTTCCCTGAGATGTGTGATGAGAAGTGAGATCTGTGTAGGTGGGGTGGGGGTCACAAGGTCCATGATGATGGTTGCCGGGGATCTGAGCAGCGCAGCTGTAGTCCACGCTAGCAGAGGAAGGGTGAGAGAGATGGCTGATGTTGAACATCGGGCCGGAGGCTGGCATGGAATCCACGAAGTTCCCTCCAACGTAGACAGGGCTACCCTGCAAACTAGGATTGGCGAAACCACCCCCATTGCTTTGCATGGTGTGGTGGTCATACTCGGCTCCAGGGTATCTTTTCTGCTGGGGCAAACAGCTGCTGAGCGGAGCTGTGTAGGCAGCCAGGCCATACAGATTTTGTTGCGACTTAGCAAAGGAGGTTGGTGATGGGGCAGTGTCATAGCTCAGGGCCCCAACACTGGGCAACTGGCTGGTATAGCCAACGTGACTTGGACCGCTTAGGGGTGGACTTCGGTCTGGAGACTGGCCGACTGGGGAGTGCATAATCCCTTTGGCTTTCTGGTCCTTTTTGTATTTCATCCTACGGTTCTGAAACCAGATCTTGATCTGACGCTCAGTCAGGTTGAGAAGGTTTGCCATCTCCACACGGCGCGGACGGCAAAGATAGCGGTTGAAGTGGAATTCTTTCTCCAGCTCCACCAGCTGAGCGCTGGTATAGGCTGTGCGGACTCTCTTGGAAGCTGGGCCAGGCGGGCTCTTGTCTTCACAATTCTCTCCTGTCAAAGAGAAAGAAAAGAGATAGGTCGATGGGCTGCTTGAGTTACCCCTTTGGGTGGCATCCACCATGCAGAGGGTCGTGGCAGATGTGGGCAGAGGTTGTTGTAGAATGGGAAGCTGAAGACCCTTTGGTATTCCGAAGCTGCAGTGGACTGAATGTCAATGTGAAAAATATGCCTACAACTCTGAATGCCCAGTTCAAATCCAGCCATTCACGCTGCAGTCTGAACGGACACTACTCAGTAATTTTCAGAGCAGTCTCTGGTGTAGATGATCAATGCAGGGCACCAACAGCGCCACCACCACTGCAGTTTCAGCTGTATTCCCTTCCCTTAATTCCTGCCCTGCTCCCCTCCCTTCCTTTTGAAGCTGGCTTTCACAGTAAATTCAAAAGAGCCCAGGTCTCAGCGCTTTGCACAATTGCAATCAATATGTGAAGGCCCCTGCCTCATAATCAGGGAAAGCAAAATGCATGCCAAGGGACACTTCCAACAAAGCCTTAGATCACTTTGGTGTTTCTCTTCTCATCAGCCATACCATTGAAATTCTTAGCCCTCCACCCCATCTCATCCACCCATTCTATAAAGTAGATAGCAAGAAACTAGGTTCATCTCTATACCTATTTGGACAGCCAGTGATTGAAGCTGGATGCTGGGGGATGGGGGTGGGAGGGGCCTCAAAGGGATAGGAAAGTTCCAGTTTCTGGCAAGAGAGCTGTAAATCATCTAATTTAATTGGAGAAATCAATTGATCCCCTGACAAAACCCAGGAAGGTCTGTTGAAGGGATCCAAACAGGACAGGACCTCAGGCTCCAAACTCTGAAGACAATGCAGCAGTGAGAGCCCCAAGTGTCCTGATTATCTCTGAGATAATACTCTAACTATTGGGAAAGCTGCTGAGCTGGGGATCCCCATGGGAAAAGTCCCCCCCTCCCTTATCCAACTGAGCAGCCATTTCAAAATCAGAAAGAGGCAGCTATCAGGATCTGGGTCTGCACTGCTCCTCCCTCTCTCTGCACATCAGACAATTTTGAAAAGGGAAGGAATGTGGGGGCCATCAAGTAAAGTCCAAGCACTTCCTCCTGCTGGATTAGAAAATTATGTCAACAGGGTGGCTTTAGAGGAGAAGGCCACACCCAGTTGGAGACACAGTCTCATCTCTCATTTCATCATCCACTTTGGAATTACTAGCATTTAGGCACCTCAAATGATTTTGTAGGTTCCCTATAAAAAAGCAAAAGAAATTGAGAGGGATGATCTCCTAGAGACTGATAGAACAAAGCCAGCCCTGCCATTAGGCTGATCAAGGCAACTGCCCCAGGCTTCTGATCTACGCATATCAGAAAGAGCAGTGGCTTATTATTTATTTTGTAATGAGATGGTGTGGAGAAGAACTTGAGGGATATCTTTTTCCTATGCCATAATTAGTTGCCTAATTTTGAGTAGAACAAACCATGACTTGGGCAGAGCTGGGGCAAATATAATTTGGTCCTTGGCTTCAGGCAAGGACTTATTAGCTAGCCCTGGCTGTACAGTTTGTGTTTTTTTTTAAGTTAAGCAGCATGGTTAATATTTAGTTCAGAGCCATGACGTGCTAGCATAAAGGCTCTTTGAAAAAGAAAATATGTATTTTAAAAATAAAGAACATCTGGCAACCTATTTTGAAAAATATATTGAGTTACTCAACTTTGAAATGCTGTAACACGGAGAGTGAGCTCCTCAAATATCTCATTTTTTTTCTGTTCAATTTACAAACTCAGCCAAGTAAGAACTAAATCCCATAGGTTTATATAGGACATCATCAGGTACATGTTCTTACACGAAAAGTGGCATTGATTTTAATATAATTTATAAAGTTTGTTTTCAGTAGGGAACTTCTTATGAGGAATCCTGCATTATCAAGTCTAGAAGAAGAATACATTTAAAACAAGGATGGGTTGATGTTACAAGCTGTGCTTATGTCTACAAGATGTCTCCACCCAGCTATTATATGCCTAGGATAAACAGCTAAGTTTCAAAAATTGGGATGTGACACCACAAGCCTTTTCACCAAGGGGGGGGGGGCAGAATCTTGAATCCTGCCTACAGAAGTTTTCATGTTAATTAAAGGCCCCAAACTAGTGATCTTAAAATGTGTAAGATTACAATTCCTATTGTGGCCAACCATGGCCCACCACAAGGCACCAAACGTGGAAAGAGTCTTCATCTGGCTGTTACAAGAAGTGGCCTTGGCTGATAGCTCAACAAATGGCTCTAAAAAGGGCAATAAAAGAATTAATTACGGTTATGCAGTTATTTATTTGTTTTTATGGCATTCTTCCTCTCAAGGAGGGAAGAAAGGGGCTGTCAGGAGCCACCACAAAATGGTGCCTCTGTTTCAGAGGCAGATTGCTAGAGCANNNNTTTCAATGACTTCCATGAGGCATCATCCTCTCAGACGGAGCCGGCGAAGAAGAACCCCGCCCTCATAGGTACCCAGGTAAGCGAGCTGGATACCTGCGGGCGGGCAATTGTTTTTCTGCTTGGCGTTCTGCCGCGATTCTTTCATCCAGGGGAAGATTTGCTTACTAATCGTGGACGGGGAGCCGTTGGAAGAATTAGGCCCGCTTTTGCCCTTCTTGGCAGACCCCGCGTGGGAGACGTTGTTAGGCGGGGAGGGAGAAGGCAGCGTAGGGGGCGGCGGCGGTTGTTGCTGAGGCGGCGGCTGCTGTTGGTCGCCCAGGCCCGGCGGCGGCTGAGGAACCGCCTGGCTTCCCCCGCCGGGCCGCATGCAGCTTCCGCCGAGCTCCGAGCTCTTGTGGACAGGAGGCGCTCCTCGGATAGGGGCGGCGCTTTGGAGGGAGCAAGCAGACCCGGGATAGTCAGTCTCCAGAGCGGGCTGGGCGTAGGGCTGAGGCGGGCCCGTGGTGTAGCCGTAGGCGTCCGCTTTGCCGTAGCCGCCGCTGCCGCCGTAAGCCCCGAAGAGCGTTGAGTTGTCGTAGTAGGCGGTTTTCTGCATCTTGGGCTCTGCGGTCGCCAAGGCCTCGGGCGCCTGCTCAAACAACATTGACCGTCAAGGCCCTCCCGTCGCTCGGCCTTTGCTTTCTCACGTCTTGGGCTCCGTCCAGTCGCTGCCCGCGAAACACCTGGAGGACAGAGGGGAGACGAGAAGCCATTTGAGGCGGGAGAGCGCACGTGTCTGAAGGCGTGACTGGGCCTATTTTCCTCAGACATGGTGTGGCTCTGTTTTCGAGTTATGCACGACAGGACTCCGTCAGTCTCCCACCCCACCTCGGTTACCTTACAGACACCCAGTGACAGGCCAGCAAGTAATGTTGACACAACCGTCACTGAAGACTTAGAATAACTTTATTGTCACTTTGAATGTACACTAATCGGCATATATTAAAATGAAATTACGTTGCATGCAGCTCTCAAAGGGTCTCCACCTCTAATATACACTATATAAACATGATGACTAAATAAATAAATACAAAATCATGCATATAATTGTACTGAAGCAATTTGCCATGGTTTTAAAACTCAAGCAAAGGAGAAGTGGAAAAGGTTATCGCCTGGAAATGTTATCCTCATTCTGATACATGAAAGTGTAAGATAATAGGATTCCGGTTGTTCCAACTGCATTTTGCCTATTGGAATAGTTCCCAAGGCTTTTCCTGCCTTCACAAATAGCACAAATAGACAATATGGACAGAGAAGTAATTCCAGAAGAAAGCTATCTTGAGGTCTTTTTAACCCAGGTCTGTACAGCCAAGAACACCTGTTTGTCTACAAATACTGTACCTCATCATAATACAGAGAGAACTACAAGCCCCATTACATTGGCTTGTAATGCAGAGACCATATTAGCTGGTGATTCTGGGAGCTGCCCCGGCAACAATTTGAGAAAGACTGGTCTAGAGAATGACTTGTTAGCTATTCGAGCAGTTCCTACACCAGGTTTTGTGATGCATCCTACCCACTTGTAATGGTATGTGAGGAAGACTTTGAGAGATGGGTGAAGACATACTGCCATGGGAATGGTCAGATAAGAGATGGCGTAGCCCACAGCCACAAA
Organism: Pseudoxyrhopus heterurus; assembly: GCA_032468235.1. Classification (NCBI taxonomy): domain Eukaryota; kingdom Metazoa; phylum Chordata; class Lepidosauria; order Squamata; genus Pseudoxyrhopus; species Pseudoxyrhopus heterurus. Next base: position 184,352 of record JANHJO010006641.1, on the reverse strand, counting down.
GCAGAGCAAAAAGCTCTGAAGGGACCCTCCCTAGCTTTTCAGGCTGTAAAGGAGATGGCAGGAGATAAATACTTTCAGATTCTGTTAATATAGCCTTACAATAAAGGCTACATTATTTTCGATATTTCCTGTCTGGCAAGGCTGACACTGCCCAATGCTTTTAGTCCAACCTGTCAATGACAAGCATGGGTTCAAACAGTAGAATCCCATTAGTTCACTTCTTTCTTAGTCATCACAAACCTTCAGTAGTCTAGTCTAACATTTGACTTATCTGCCCTCCACAGCAAGGAAGTCAGTGCCATTTATGGGTGGTTTCTGCTGCTGTACTCTATACCTGCACGTTCATCCTTGAATACACACGTAGGCAGCCATCCAAGCATTTCACACATTTCATCATTGGCCTAACTTGCTAACTTTCTTTCTCTCTTTTTTCCACTTCCATCTAAGCAGATATCTGGCAGTCAGCTATTCATAGATTCCATCCCCATCCTAAACAAAGTTATATGCCACAAATGCCATTGAAATCAATTGCTTTCTCTTTCAGTAAGAATACTGAGAATCAGGATATGCAGAGAGTAGTCCTGATTCAGTCAGGGTCTGAGACTTACACTCTTGCACTTCCATTCAAATAGAATTGTGCCTCTACAAAATCCAGGAAAGTAGAAATTTAAATTTAATCAGCCTCAGGAAAGCAAAAAGACATAAATGTTTCCATACAATGTTTGGGTGATACTTTCTTTTGCCTAAACAGGAGTCTTAAACTAGAAACCTAACATGCCCACCCTGTTTGGTAGGATAAAACAAGAATTACAATCTTACAGACTTGGAGAATGCTGTATGAAATGCTGTATGAATGAAAAGCTAACCTAAGCTGAAATATTCCTCACTGCTTTCCTGGAAAGGTATACATTTGGAGAACATTTTGGCAGGGACTTGATATTGGCATTATTTATTGTCAAAGAGGGGCTAGACAAGTTATCTTAGTATCAGAGTGAGCCTCAGGATTGGTCAAGTTGGGCAATAAGGGAAAGGAAATTTTGATATAATTCTTATAAATAAACATGTAAATCTAGGGTGAACCACCACCTTAAGCAGGCAGCCAGCATTTTATAATACTATTGGATACAGTCTATTTTAGTACAGTACATTAAAGTTTGATCTTTTTCCCCCCATCACCCACATCTTATCAGTCTGAAACAACAAAGATGAAAATATGGGCAATAACAGAGGGAAACAAGCTGCTTCAAATATAGTGATTAATATCACTTTTGGTCCTCAACAATGATGGTAGTTTATAGAAATCAATCTCCTGGGGAAGTCCAAAAGACACTATCATCCAGGCTCCCAGAAAAGCAACCACTGCCTATTATAAACTGCACTTAATTACTTGCTTACTTTAAAAGGTGATAGACTTTTAGCAAAGAATGGAGAGTTGTTGCCATTTAGTCTCCTTGTTAAATAACAATCTGCTATTAAAAAGGAAATATTAATTTAAACTTTGTCTGCATTTCATCCAACAGTTTCACAATGCAGTCTTATTGCTTCTGTTTAGATTATTTTAATTGTTTTTCAGAAATATAAAGTCTTCTCTGCCTTGTTGTACTTAAGTATATCTGTATCCTCAGTGTTTGACTGCTATTCTATTTTGGTATAAATATTAACCAACATTTTTTTGTTGTTGCATTTTCTATTTCTCCCCCTTCTCTTGTTTTGTTTTTCCCCCTCAAGTTGCGCATGCGTGCATTAATAGCCAAGGGTGACATGATGGATTGAACCAGAACTGGAACCTGAAAAACCGGAGAAAAGTCGATCTGTATTGTAAATCCTGACTCTTAGCGTTTTGTTTTGTTTTTCCTGGGAAGAGTTGTAAGAAGTTAAAGTGTAACTGAGGGCATTCAGTAACTTTCATTTGCAATCTAAAGAAGAAGAAAAAGACCTATGTCAGCTATCTTCTTTTATGTTTCAGACATATTTCACCAGATGCTTGTGGTGGGGTAGTTTGACCTAAAAGCTACATAAACTATAGGGGATTATATTCAGAGTCCACTTTTCATTGAGAAGCTCTTCTGTGGGTCTATTGCCATCCAGAAAATCCCATTTCTGTTTCAGAAAAAAAAAGAATCGTTCATATACAAGAGGTTTTTCCCCCAAAATATTCATAATGGTCTGTGCATTGTTATTTCTTTGCTTCCTTCTGAGTATAAACATGGCCTTCAATGCTTGGGAGAAACATTAGGATTTCCTTTCTCAGTGTTTAGGGGTTTCTCCATATATCATTAGCTCTCTATGGGCCAATGACTTGAAATATGGAGGGAGAGGATGGGGGGAATTATGGATTTAGCTTGGCAAGGCCAGACTTTTCATTTCTGCTTATCCACTGGGTGACCCTGGGACCACAAGTCTATCTGAACAGAAGTTATCTAATATATGTCTTTGGAGAAAATTAGAAATCAGACTAAGTACATTAATAAATAAGTAAATGCATTTTAATTGATGCTTGGTATCAAATGCACAATGTACTTACATAGAAGTCAAACCCATGAATTTAGTTTTAAGCAAAGTGTTTAAGTCTGAATCTTCTCAAATACATTTGCTAAGTATCCTATTTCATAAGAAGAGAAGTAGCATCAACAATCTAGAAAAACAGGTAAATACTTTAGAAACTAGACTTATTGTTTCTAATTTAACAGTACTTATAAATAAGCATCAAGCAGTTCAATAGTATGCCTTGTTTATTCAGAAGGCCTACTGGGCTCAGTGGAATAAATCCATGGCTAAAGTGTAGGGAAGATTGCACCACAGAGATCATAACTCTAAGGTTTCCCGTTCCTAATGCTGTAAAGTTTTTTTTCTCCAGACATGGCCCTAATATAGTTTACACATAAAGCTCATTAAGTGCTGAACACATAAGCCATTGAACCAAAACACATTTTTCATTGTTTTCAAATCACCATTTGAAAATCACTGAACTTCTGGGTCCCCAAATAAACTCAAGAATTGTTGCTGTTCAAATTGAAGCAGGGAGGATTATTAGCTTTTTTGTGATCATTTACATTTTTATTTTCAGATAACAAAGTTAGAATCACAGACTCCAGGCATTTAAATTGGTTTACAAATGTACATAGAGACCACAAAAAAGGAGATATTAATTCTTCTGAAACTTTTGCATTTCTGTACCAGTTCCTGGTAAAGATACTAATATCTTTTATTTCACATTACAAAACACTGTTCGGGTATCACTTTGGGACATCATGGCTGTGATTGACATAATACAAAATATTTATAATTAAAATATATATTTCTCATCTTTGTAATACAAGACATTTTAGCTGTCTGGCAAATGATCATAGTATCTTTTATTCAGAGTCCTGCAACATTACCCAAATTATGATAGGTTTCACAAATTCCTTTAATGTAGTTTAATTTTAAAAATTATTTAAAAATAAATTTAAATTTAAATAAGCTATAGGGAAGTATTGTATTGATAGTGCTTACTTCAAAACACAGAAAATATACACATGCATACACCCTTAAACAGCTAAAATACTGCGAGAATTTTGAGAGGAAAAATGAGACATAAATGCACTAAGTCAATGAAAAATAAGCTTCCAGAATGTTATTTATAATTTAAAGCAAAACAAAGAAAAACTTCAAGTTTTATAAACCTACAATGGTATGAAAGATGGTGAAGTAGTGTTCATTTTATAACATGTTTTATCTTTATTGGAAGATATACTTATTTAGATGCACATTCCCAAGAATCTAGAGGAAAAAAGAAAGAAAGAGAGGGAAAAATATATAAAGTGGGGCCCAAATTAAAAATCAAATTGAAATAAAATAAAAATTTACCTAGAGGATGTCCAGGATTTCCTTCCATTGATGTGTGTATTATTAGCCTTCAAGGCTACATTTATTCACAAATAATCATTCATAATCATAAAGTCCACCTCTTAGCCTATTACAACCTCACTAGTTCACAGGGGGTTTTGTTTATTCTGAATCAACACATGACTTGGTGCCTCCTGGTTCATTCACTAAAACCAGGTTTTCTCAACACACAAGATCTTCAGAGAGAATATTGCAGCAAAGTGAGAACTAACTTTCTTTCGTTCGTTCGTTCGTTCTTTCTTTCTTTCTCTACATACCAACTGCTTGTGAACTCTGCTTGAACCTAAAAAGGAGGCAGAGGGCCATAAATCACATGGACAATGCTCTACTGTTTGGGGGCTCATCTTTTAGATCTCACACAGACACACACTCAGAGTTGTGAACGCACACATACAGACCCTCCCCTCCCCCCCTTCCTTTCTTTTCTTTC
>JANHJO010006641.1:146954-157095 GCA_032468235.1 Pseudoxyrhopus heterurus | reverse complement strand
CCTCAGAAGGATGGAAGGCTGAGTCAACCTTGGAGCTGATGGGATTCAATCAGCCAAACTGCTGATCTGCAGTACTGCAGTACTGTGTTCTAACTACTTGAGCCACTGCAGCTCCAACAAGAATCCTGATGCTTTATAAGGATACAAAATCAGTGACAGAAAGTGGCTATAAAGCACAAAATAAATATTTAGAATTTTTCTTAGAAGTAGGAAGAAGGCTTCATGTAATGCTACTCCAAAGCACTTTACTCTTTGATTGGAGTGAGATATCATCACCGCCAACCACCTCCTGTAAAGATAGCACCCAGGGCAAGCAGGTCTTTTGTTGCCTTGAGGCAGAAATCCCACAAGAATCTTTTTCATTTGCCATCAATAAAACATAAATAGCAATAGCATTTAGACTTATATATCCCTCCATAGTGCTTTATAGCACTCTGAGCAGTTTACAATGTCAGCATATTGCCCCCAACAACCTGGGTCCTCATTTTACTGAACTCAGAAGGATGGAAGGCTGAATCTAACTTGAGCCCCATCAGGATCGAATTCCAGACTGTGGGCAGAGTTTACCTGCAATACTGCATTCTAACCACTAGGGCTCATCACCTTATTAAAACTGTAATAAGATTAACTAAAGTTAAACAGTTTTTGAAATGGACTCTTCCCCCTAATCTCAGATATGCCCTGAGTTGCACCCTATATATTTGGAAAAGCCATTTAATCTGCCTCTGAGCCTTGGCACAGCAATGCAAGTCCAGAGTCCAAACCTTGGAGTATGTATTGCATAGATCAGGGATGTCCAACCTGGACAGCTTAAAAACTAAGCATGGCTGGCTGGAAAATTCTGCAAGTTGAATTCCACAAGACTTAGAAGGTTGGACACCTCTGATCTAGGTAATACATATTCCAAGGTTTCAAAGAGCACATGAAATCATTAGAAATTGGACCTGTGTTTTCTCAAAGAAGTTATGAAACCTGTAATAAAAAAGTACAGTATTTTCATTTCCCTTTTTCTTTTTTAATGCTATCTTCCATTAAAACCAAAACCATTTATTAAGCTGTCACCGGAATTTCAGGAATCAGAATTTTACAGCCTAAGCATGCTTACAATGAAGCAGCTTTTCAAATCTAGTGCTCTTAAAATATATTGAACTGCAAGCTCCATCATCCCAGACTCCATGACCATGTAAATTGAGAAGATGGGGATTGTAATTCAACACCTGAGGATGATGCCAAGTCAGGGAAGGCCAATCTGGAGCAATAACTAGGATTGGAAGAACCAGGTTTAGATTCATTTTCACAATCGTTTACTGAGTGACGTTAGGCCATATTACCTCTTCGGCCATATCTCCATAACCAATTAAAGCACTAGCCACACCTGTTGGTGTAGCAGCAAAGCAGCCCTAACATAACACTGATGTCTACATCAGGGGTTCTCAATGCCAACTTTAAACCATGTGAGTTTCTAACTCCCAAAATTCCCCAGCTAGACATGTTGAAGTCCACACATCTTAAAGTTGCCAAGATTGGGAACCCCTGGTCTACATCACCAATCCTTAGGTAGCCTGTTTTGTGTTGGTTGTGACTCAGTGCCCAATGGCATTATCCAGTTTTGTAGGGTGGATGTGGGTGTGTTTTCTCTTCTAGCTTTTCTGCCCTCTGCCTGGAGCACATCCCAAGCAGAGGGAATCCATCCATGAGTTTAGTTATGGTGGCAGATGTGGGATGGATCTAACATTATTCTGCAATGCTTCAATGTTGGGACTTGGTCTAGACCTTTTTTTAGACTGGTTGGTGTTCCTCTCTTCCCATGTCCCATTTGGGCATCTTAAAAGGCATGCAAAATTAAGAAACATGGGGATGTGAACTCCCCAATCATAAACAGGTGTTTATAAAAGTGTTAATACTGAGCATCACCAAACAATTCTATTTAACAGAGGTATAATTAGACACACTTGAAGAGATAAACAGCTCCAGAGAGACTGCCAAACTGCACAGTGACACTGTATTTTATTTTATTTTTTTCAGGGGGAAGTGAATGAAACTGGCAAATCATCTATAAAATATGGTCATCGTTATTTTCAGGATATGGTTAGAAGACAAAGGTTGCCTGATACAATTGTCCTGATTCCATTTTAGAACTGCAAAGAGTTCCACAAATCACTGTACACCCGCATCCTGAATTGAACAGGAAAAGAGTTTTGCTGCTTCTCTTCTACCTTGCTGGAAGCCCAGAGAGAAACTCATTTAAAAAATAGGTAGGTCTAATAGGAAGCACAGCACTAGCAGAGAGGACAAAGACTGGATAAGAAACAGCTGCAATGGAGGCTGGCTAAGCCTAAAAGAGACAGAGCTTGTGCCTATACCTACTAACACATCTATACACATACCTATGATAGGTCACCTGACCTCATGTCCAGAGTGACAGGTGTGTCTTAGATTTTGTCCATATGGATGCTGTGGCGTGATTATCACTCTTTTCTCCATTTAGATAGGCATCAGAGCCATGGTGGCGCAGTGGTAAGAAGGCAATATTGCAGGCTAATTCTGCCGACTGCCAGCAGTTCGGTAGTTTGAGTCTCACCACTCAAGGTTGACTCAGCCTTCCATCCTTCTGAGGTCTGTAAAACGAGAACCCAGATTGTTGGGGACAATACGCAGGCTCTGTAAACTGCTTGGAGAGTGTTTTAAAGCATTGTGAAGCAGTATATAAGTGCTATTGCTATCATGATAACTTGAATTGAATAGCTTCAGAGTTTGTTTGTTTTTAAAATACCATCTTGATCCACCCAGTCCTACCAGTCCAGAGGTGTGTAACATGCTTTGCCGACTGTTACCTTGGATAGTATTAGGTGATCTGCTCCATGCATGACAAAAGTACGTTTTGGGCCTCTTGATACCTATGCACCATGATTGTTCCTTGGGTCACAGCTCAGTCAGGCTGCTGCTATTCCTCTCCCAGCATTTACTCTCTCATGGCTGGCCTTCCTGAGTTCTTTTTATATTCATAAGCTTCCTTGCTATGTTTGAAACCAGTTTCTCTCCAGGCTTCCAAAAATATACGGGAAGAGTGAACGGAATTCTACTTGGAGACAATTACATTTTAAAAATCTGTAAAAACTAATTTATGTTTGGGAAAATCAAGTTTTCATAGGCTACTTCTCTCACCTGGGTTACTTTTAAATTTGCAAGATAACCAACTGGGTTATGGAAAGATGAGGTGAGAGGGCAGATAAACTAATAATAATAATTAATAAAAAAACCAGAATCCCAATTTGAAGAGTTGCGCAACACCATTAGTTCTCACCCAAAATTGTGTAGCTCCACAACAAATTCAAATTGGCTTCATTTATTTTATAATGTGCACACCAGGTTGTTTTTCTCACTGGCTATATGGAAGAGAGCACAGTAGAAAAGCCAGATGAGAAAACCATTCAGACAGACTACAACAGGGGTGTCAAACTGGTGGCCCGCGGACTGGACGTGTCATGTGCAGGCCACGCCCACCCCAGCTCTGCGAAGGGAAAAAAGTCACGATATGTCACATGACAGCAACGTGACGCCGTGAGTTTGACACCTGTGGACTATAAGAACCAGCACTGTTACACATCTGGATAGTAACGGGGCAGGCAGAAGTCACAGATTCAGTCAAGGACAGATAGGGATGTTATGCTGATATTAGTTTGGACATCCACACACCTGAAATCTGAAATAGGAAAATGACCAACTATTGTAGGAAGTGAAGTATGTTTATTCTAGTGCTCAAAATAAAAATATAAGACTGTTTCAATTATGGGCTGGGGTAAGATGAGGCTGCATCAGATGTTCCAGTTGTCAGGGCAAATGAACAAAAGATCTTAGCCTAACCTAATCTGGGTTGTTCTGCAATGGATGGATGGGAAGGGGGAGGGTTTTTTCAATTGCACAGAATGGCAATCCAATTCAGAAACTTCCTATGGAAGACATGATGAATGGTATTTGGAAACAAATTACGGCGGTTATACTAAACAAAATTACACTCGCATTGCATCATGCTGGAAATGGCATAGTCAATGACCTGTTTATTTCTCAAAACATCAAGGCCTAAAAAAAAAGAGAAATCGGGTTCTTTGTCGTAATCCACACATTTCAGGATAAATGCCTCCCATGGAAATTACAGGCAGTTTAATATTCCAAAATCATACAGGGAGGAAATAAAGCAAATGGGCTAGAGGAACAGATGATGTGGCTTTTCATTCATGTGGTCAGGAATGCATCATTAGTACAAGGAAGCAGAATGTTCTCAGGTGGAAAATGGGAGGGTTTTTTTTTTAAAAGGGCTCTGTTCAAAGCAATTGGACAGTCTTCCCAAGAAGGTGAAGGCATGGGAGAGAGCTGTTCCAGCAGGGAAGCCAAACTACACATAGTCCTTTGATCAAGAGACTAAGTCAAAATCAAGTTGATAAACTGATGGTACTAAATATTTGGGAAGGCAAACTCTAGAAAGAGAAAATATAGGGCATCTTTTTCTCTTGTTAAAGAAAAGCATTTTTCCCACCATGGGGGGGGACCTCGAGATCTTTGAACTGCAACTCACCCATCCCAGAAAATGGGATCGATGTTCACCTGAGGAAGGCTGGCTCCAATATACAGTATCTGGAGAACACTGTGTTAAGAGGCACTGTAACATTTTCTTGGGAAAAAGTCCAATTGCTCCCTGTATTTCATGTTTTTGGATCTCCCCCTACTGGGAAATTTGTTGATCATCCTGTCAGGGGCTCAAGTAAAGACATCAAATGTCTTTATACTTAAATTTGTACTACTTCATTCTTTTTTTAGATATTCACCCACCAGCCTGCTTTTAAAATGTTCATACTATCTTATATAGATAACCATTTATCATATAAGCTGAGGCTGCCTATTAAATATAAAGACTTGCCAGAGTAAGGTTCAATTTCTGGTGATTCCATGGGTCCATGTAAGTTTTCTAGACAATGGTTGTCATTGCATCTTCCAGGAATTTTTTTCAGCTTGTCAGTTTAGCCTAAATTTACTGGTGGACTCCTATGCAACTAGTGTCCAATCCTGCTGAAGTTGCCTTTCTTTCAATCTATTCTGTTTCAAGAAACCCCAACTAATCCACTGAAAAAAGTATCAGTGGGTTAGTTGGGCTTTCTTTAAAAATAGGATTTTCTTTCCTACCTTCCTTAGGTCCTTCCCGACAACTGTGATGAACTGGAACAAAATTTTGTTTGTGTCCATGAGGTTGCCTTGACCAAATGTGCATCTTTGATCAAAAGCAGGAAATACGTAATGGGCTTTTGTAGCCAATAGCATTCTGTTAGAAACAGCTAACATTTACAAAGCTCTTTGTCACTCCAAGAACTAGAAATTAGCTCAGGGAGAAACTTGCCAGACTACTCATACTTGACATAAATATTTGTTCCTTTTGGTCAGTGAAATTGAAACCTGGAACTTCCTGAAGACACCAAACTGAAGGAGGTTTGTTTATTGGTTTATCTATTCATAGCAGGACTTCTTCTCTTAAGCTGCCCAGCAATCTTCTTCCAGCCTGATGCTCCAGATGTTTCATAGCAAGTTCTAAATTAATTTACTAGCAGTGGGTGATTGATGTTCAGCCCAACTCATGTGGAAGGTAGCCAATTTTGAGAAAAGTATTCAAACAGAATTCTTCCATCATAAGAAATCAGAGATAATAGACCTGTGATCATTGTATTTTCACTTGGCTGTCAAAAAGATAGGTACAGTTTTCTTCAATCAGGAGATAAAAAGGGATCTCTTAGTACATTTCTAGGTGATCTGTAAGAGTCAGTTTGGTGTATAGGGGGTACTCAACTTACAAGCATTAGTTCAGTGACCATTTGAAGTCACAACAGTACTGAAAAAAGTGACTTATGACTGTTTTTCACACTTAAGACCATTGCAATACCCCCAATGGTCACGAGATCCAAATTCAGATGCTTGGCAACTGGCTCATACTTATGATGGTCGCAGTGTTCTAGGGTCATGTGATTCCCATTTTGTGACCTTCTGACAAACAAAAGTCAATGGGGAAGCCAGATTCACTTAACAACTGTATCACTAACTTAACAATTGCAGGGATTCACTTAACAACAGTGTCAAGAAAAGTCATAAAATGGGGGAAAACACCCTTAAACAAAAGTCTCCCTTAGCAACAGAAACGTTGGGCTCCATTGTGCTTGTAAATCAAGGGCTACCTGTAGTGGTTAAGGTACCAAGCTAGAAACCAGGAGACCATGAGTTCTAGTTCTACCTTTGGCACAAAGCCAGCTGAATGACCTTCAGCCTGTCACTCTCTCTCAGCCCTAGGAAACAGGCAATGGCAAACCATTTCTGAAAATCTTGCCAAGAAAACTGCAATTCCTGCAGTTGCTAGGAGTTGATATTGACTTAAAGACACCAAAAAGAGCGTTTTGTAAGAAATCAGCAAAAGTACCAGAAAACTGCCAAAAGGTCAACAGTTTAACAATTTTCTGGTTAATGTTAAAATCCTAGATAAACTCATATGCAGATGCATAGTTTTTCATGGAGATAAGAAAATGTTTACCTTTGTTTTCTTACACCTGTTTGGCATTGCAACATCCTAGAAAAATAAAAATTAAATAGAGCAAATCCAAACTCTTTGTCTTTCTCTGATCTCAATGAATCAGTATGGGCTGTATAATTCTAGGTACAGTGTTATAAAGACAGATGGAAACATGAAGGCGGATAGAAATCAGACATTTGATAGGAGGGCAGTGAATGATCCATCTCACCTGTGACAGTTCCTTACTAGCAAAAGGGAAGTGGTGAAATGAGAGGTTGACTAAGTAGTGGGGAAGTTCAAGCTAGGGCAAGTACTTGTGTCATGACAGTGGAAGATGAACCTTGAAAGAGTCAGATGAATGGAAGTGGGGGGGGGGGCAGGAAGACAGACAGGAAGGAGAGAAAGTTAGGCTAGCAATTTGCTTTTATCGCCTTCTTTTGTGCAGGTTCTGCACCAATGCCCCAGTGATGATTGTGGTAAAAGAAGCTTTTTAAGAAGAATGACTGCTTTCCAATCGAAGGGACAACATCAAAGTCTAGGCAGATTATGATCCCCAAAGTAACTAGCTGTGACCACTTGTTTGCCATTCTACAAAGGGACACTCCTCTATAAGGCCACATAAATAGACTGTACTTGAGAATGAAGAAGGCTGGCTGAGAATAGTTTTAATGGTACTGAGTTGGTTAAGATCTAGAAATATAGTATGATTAAGATTCTTTGTGGTGGCTGTATTGAGGCCAAGGGTGACACTCCTTTTTTTCGGAAAGAACCTGCTGTAACCCCACACGTTTGGATGGGTGTGGTCAAAAAAGAAAATGAATAATATAAATCTAGGTACACCATTCTTATCTCTTAGTATCAAGAGTCAGTTGAGTGTAGTACTGAAGATGCAGGCCTAAAAACCAGGAAACTGGTTTCTAGGGCCTCCTTTAGGCATGAAAGCTGCTGGGGGATTTTGGGCCAGTTGCCCTCTCAGCCTAATCTACCTGACTGGGAAAAACAGGAGGCTGAATTATGAAGCATGTTTGGTACCTTGAGATTTTATATTATATTATATTTATTTTTATTATTTTATTTAATACTGTGTGTGTATATAAATATAATAAAATAAAATAAAAATTCCTTCACACGTGTTATATAACAGTTATCAACCCAATCAGTGTCATGCAATGGGATGTGGAGTACACTGGTTGGTGAAAGTGGGAATTAAAGCCCAATGCACTTTTAAGAAGCCAGGTTGAGGCTATTAATATGGCTAGCTTGGCTATCAATTACACAAGAGTCCCATTCAGTCTCAATTCAGTCCCATGATATTTGCTTTCATAATGTTTTGATTGACAAACAATTGTCCAATATCCTCCTTTGGCTGATTACCTAACCCAGAGATATGGGAAAATCCATGCATTTGAGTTTACTCAGAAGCAAGTGCTATTGGGATTCATTCCCGTAATTCTCAAGGTTTGGATCCCAACCCTATACATTTCCTTGCAGATAACAGTTGGCAGGGCTATGTTCAGTAGCGCTGAATCCAATGACTAGTATTAAACCATGGCTTGTTTAACTATAGTTTATTGAATAAACCATAACTGACTGAATTCATAACCATGTGAATATATCACTGCATATTTCATACAGGGACATAGAAACCACAATTCCTGGGTTCATGTCACATGTTAAACCAGGAACAAATCAAGCATGTTATAATTTATCACCATGAGTACTCACTCCATCCTTAGGTGTACAGTCAGAGACTATTTGTCGGCAAGTCTCACAGAGTTCCACAGGCCTTACTTTCAAGTAAGCGTATATAGGATAAAACCTTACATCTCTACCATAGATGAGGGCCAAGAAATACAAACTGGATCGAAACCAGTTCATCTCCTTCAGTTTCTCCAATTTTTTTTGTTCCTGAAATACACCCGCAGCTGTAGTTTTTTTGTTTTTTGAGAAGGCTGAGAACACAGAGACTCTGATGAAACTACGATTCCCAGGTCCGTAGACCGTGTTCCAAAGGTGGTTTAAGCACCAAGCCGCAGGGGCTCCACAGAATGCCGTCTTGGTCAAGCCCCCCCCCCCTTCGATCTCTAAGCGTCCCTTGCATTTGGGGAGACGCAGGCGTCGCGCTTCTTTGAGAAGCCAGGGCCGTTTCTACGGCCGGCTGCGCAGCGCTCCCTTCCGGAAGTGCTGCTGCTGATCGTAAAGGGTCAGCGGGACCCTGGGACCCTGGGACCGTGGTCGAGCCAGGCCACGGCGGCTCCTGCTCTCCCGGGGGCCGAGGGCAAGGCTTCAGACCCAGGCGCTGCAGGCTTGTCCTATAGCGCCTTCTCCTGGACAAGAGAGGGGACTCCTGGAGCAAAAGTGGGGAGGGGGCGGAGGTCCCCCGTTCTTGCGGAGGAGGGGCGGAGAGGAGATTGGCAACTCCCGGGCGGCGGGGAAGAATCCCTCGGGGAAATAATCAGGAGTCTGGGAAGGAAACTGCGTCCCCGTCTGGGGCTTTCCTAACTCAAATCAGGGCAACTATTGCGGGGAAGACTTCTTTCTTAGAGAGGATTTCCGGGCCGGGAGAGAATTACACAGCACCGCGTGGTAGAGAAAACAGTGGCATCTTAGACACGAGCAATCAGCGTGGCAGCGTCCGTGCCATGCACCCCCCACCCCCTTGCATCGGAGAGGGAGCGGAAGGCTTGTGCCACCAGCGTTCCCGATTTTCGCCTCTGCCACCAGGCATTTATTGATACGGTCCCTTCCGAAGCAGGAAGGGCGCCCCCTTGAGCTTCGGCTGCGAAAGTGTCTCCGCAGGACAAGCGGCCTCCAACCTCAAGGGCAATTTTTTTTTTCTGTTTTCGTTCAAAAAGGGGCCCGTGTGCCAGGCTGGGCAAGGCTTGCGTGCAAGGGAAGGGGAAGAGTCCTCGGTACCCGCAGGACTCTTTTCCTTCCCCTTTGGCGTTGCTTCGCCCAGCAGAAGTCGAGGAGGAAAAGCCGGGGGCTGAGCTGCTTTGTTGCCTGGGTGGGATGGCCAAGGCGGGGACGGGGGGAGAGAAAGCCTTTGCGGTTTGCTTAAGAGACGGCAAAGGGGAAGCCGAGGCACGCCCGGAGGACCCGGTTGGAGGAGAAAGGCAATAAAAGGCAAGAGAAAGGGGCCAGCCGAGGTTGGCCCCTTTCCCAATGGGCTGCTCGCTTTTTGTGGAATGAGCCGAGACATCAAAATTCAGGGCTTCGCTGATGTCCTCCCTTTGTGCAAAACGTGCCTTTCATTCAAAGAGCTCAAGGTGACACGAAGCTCTCTGTTATTATGCCTTTCCCCTTGTTCTCACAACAACCCTGTAAAGGGATTGGGGGACTAAGGAAACAAAGGAATTGGCCCTCCAGGACAGGTCAGAATTTGAATCTGGGTCTCCTTGATTTCGAACCACTGGTCAGTGCCAGGCGCCGGGTGTTCTTTACCTTTGTTCAAGTGAAGGAAATCTTGCCGCTTAGTCAATTTCAGAGGCAGAGTGGGATGGACTCCTTTTTAGTTTAAAGAAACTGCTATCAAGGCTATCAAAGTGAAGGAGAAATTTCCTACGTAAGTAGGAAATTTCTCCTTCACTTTGATAG
>JANHJO010006641.1:107032-117930 GCA_032468235.1 Pseudoxyrhopus heterurus | reverse complement strand
GTCCCTTTTCATTACAACAGAAGCGAGTGAGTTGAGCCTGCATTTAAAAGCAGTTTCTGTTGTTTTGTTCCAAAAATGTAGAACACCTACTTCAGTTATAAGACTGGGTGAGCTCACACAGAGGGTAAAAGGAGGGTAAGGAGAAGAAATCACCGAAACATGCAGTGAAAGCATGCAAAATGTAGAGCACTGGTCATCATCCTAGCCTGTTTCTGTTTCCAACTGCATTATGGTCCAGTTCCATAAACTGGCCTCTACTGGGCCCTCAGAAGAACTGACCTTAGGCCATACGCACTTTTGTCTTCCTCTTCAAAATTACACTCTTTTTTTTTAGGGAGGGTGGAATCCCCAACCAGTAACATCTCCCCGACAAAAGAAAGACATGGAGGGTGAGTTGGGAACAGAGAATGTCTGCGCGGTGTTTATTCCCCAGAAATGTCATTTGTTTGGGAAGAATACAGGGGTGGGAAGCGTTTCCCTTTTATGGCTTTTTTAAAAGCTTTGGCTTCTGACAAGATCCAAAAGGTAACAGAATTGATTAATACACATTAAGAGGAATCAGGGCGATCAATAGAACCCTCATCTACATGCTCCAAGCCAGTTGGTAATTTTCTTGCTTCTGAAGCTTTTTCAAGAGTTATTCCCTCTGTAGCCACACGCAAGAAAGATACTTTATTAACAAATCAATCTAGACTGTGTAAAGGATAAGATTAATAGTTGAGATTTAGCATAATAGTGTTCACGTTATGAATTATTGAAAATTATACCATTGATTTTTTCCCTTTTTTCTCCTAATCGAGAAGGTCAACTTTTGTTTTAATACAAATTGTCAGATATAAAAGCTGGCCTATTACGATAAGGGTTTACTCTGTTTTCATGGTTCTCTCCCCCCTCCCAGTTTTATTAGGTTAAAGAAAGGGGGGGGGGGAATCACAAACTTTTAATATATATGTGAACAGTATTGCATTGCCCAGTACAACAGAACAAAAAAGCTATTACGTTAAAAGGGACTTTACAATTATTTTATATAAAACTGATGAACTGCTTAAACACCAATGCGTGAACTCACCTAAAATAAAAGCAAACAAAAACTATAGTTTTCTTGGCCTAACTTTATACAGTTCAAAAATGGCAAAGTTGTACAAACTGACCAAAATAGAACATTACCTCCGCCTGTTTGAAAATTTAGAGGTTTTGCCTTTAAATATACTTTTTTCAGTATAGCTTAGGATAAAGTTTTGTCTTCTCGTATGAAATAAGGTTAAAGAACGCATGATTGTGAAGTGACTGGGTTTTAATTAAAATTTTAGAATATGGTTTTCTCCCTTCTCCAGTCCTCTCCCTTCCTTTCCAAAGTGGGTCTGATATGCACAGTCCAACGCCTTTGTTAATTGAATTGGTCCCCTCTCTTTCTCCTCCTTTCTTTTCAAGGAAAACTTCAGTCAAACCAAACCTCAAATCTTTTAAAGGTCGATTCATAGCATCCTTGACCATCTATTGTTGCCAAATTGCTCCTTCACCAGCCTACTGTCTTCAAAATCATTTTCTATCCTTGGAATTGCCCGGTATGGTTTTCTTCCTCTCTTCCTCTCTCTCTCTCTCTCTCTCTCTCTCTCTCTCTCTCTCTCTCTCTCTCTCTCTCTCTCTTTCTTTCTTTTAAAAATACTTCCTTGGCCTTTTCCTGCACCCCTTCCCCAGCTTAAAAAAAAATTCTCCCTGTGACAATGAGACAGACCTTTCAGAAGCTGATCGCAGCTGTTCAAATACAACATCAATGCCAGGTTAAAAGCGGCGGCGCCTTTTTACAGCTTTTGTCTGCAGAGGATCCATTGCGATCCGAGAGCCGGAGACTTGTTAACCTTCCTAACTAGATTCCCACCCAACACCGTCCGGGTTTCGCCAAACTCTTCCCCATCCTGGGGCGACTCTTGGCCGTGTCCCGCGTGGGTGTGGGGAGGAGAATTCAGACAAGAAGGCCCCACGCTGGAGTCTAAGCGGCCGCCTAGGGTGGCGGCGAGCAGAATTCCTCTCGCTCACCTTCAGTTTTGAGATCATTATCAGAGCCATTGCTAAGCGTTTGGCCGGGCTGGGAACCAGACAAAAGTGGAGGTCACGACGCTCTCTCTTTGGGGGGGCTGAGGGTTTTATGGGCTTCCCAGCCATTTTCCTCCTCCCCTCCCTTCTCCTCTGAAAGCAAGAAGCCAGACGGCCCGCCGAGTTTAAAGCAACCCAATACCTCCTTTTCCCTTTGCCTTTGCCTGCACTTTTAAAGATTTTGCCGTGAAATCTAATCAGGGATTTTATTCCCATCAAACGGGCCATTCCCTACTCCGCGGTCGTTTGAAGAAGGGCCCTCGCCGTAGACCACCGAGGGCATTGTCCGTGGCTTACGTTTTGTTTTATTTTACCTATTCTATTTTATTGGCGTTCGTAGCCCAGTTAAAACAATAAGCAAGGACTTTCCTTTATTATCCTGAGAGACTTTAAGGAGTTGACTTGCTTTCGATTTTGCATTTTTTTAAAAAATTTGGGGTGTCGGATATTACCGCCCCAAAGTCTAACCTCCAATTATTCGGGTCCAGATAAAGATGAATTGGGGTGGTGCCCCTCCTGCTCCTAAGGAAACCTGGCCATGGCTAAAGGCACCTTTTAAAAAACAACAACCCTGCTTTCAGCTCAGTAGGCAAATTGATTTGAACAGAAGAAATGGGTATATAAATCCAAATGTAACATTTGTGTAACGCTTCCAGACGGTGAATAAACATCTTTCTAAGAAGCTGGTTCTTCAGACTTTGTGTGCTTAATGTCACTCAAGTTTTAAATCATATTAAGCCGGAATTGGAGTAATTAACACAAATAAACAAATCAATATCGTGCCATAAATGAGATATACAATCTGCATTACCGCAAAGGGTTTCCTGTTGACTGTTCCATATTTTTTCCTCCAGAAGAGTGAAAGCCTTAGAAGCTCCATTTATATGTCCATGATTATTTGCAGTAAAATATGTGTTGACGCTACTCTTTTCTGTCTGAATAAATAATAGAATGTAAAAAAATGGGGGGGGGGAGGAAATGTCGTTGCTTAACATTTTAATTTTAATCCTTCAAATTTATGCCATGTGTTATACCTGGGCAGGGTTTCCCTACTCTCACTCCCGTCCACCCCGAATTCTTGCTGAGTTTTTCTCTCTCCTTTTATTTGCCCTGATTAAAGAGGAGAAGGGGAGACTCCTATCAATCGAGAAATATTAAACTGTAAAAACGCAAAGTGGAACTTTTGATCATTTAAATATCACGAAAAGACTGGAATTTATCAGAATCAGACAGAACCCGGCTAAAATTGTACTAGAGACAAACTTCTTTTCATTTCATTTTTCCCCCCTGTAGGAGGAATTTATAAACAGAACCATTTGCTTACGTTTCTCCCTGGTGTGGAGCTGGGTGCGTTAGAAGATTTCCTTTTAATTAAGACCCATTAACATACAGCCAAACAGCACCAAAGTGCCCCACTCTTAATAATATGAAAATTAGATTGTTTCATCTTCCCCATCTAATTCCACCGTATGCAACAGCTCAAATATTTCTATGCAGGGAGGGGAAGAGATATTATTATAGTATTGTGCAAAGCCAAAATTCAGACAAAAGTCCGGATCATATTTGGACAGCTCCCCCCAATTCTTCATGATTTTTGTTACACAAATGATTTTTTTTTATAGGCAGTGCAGAAGATCTCCTTAGAGAAATTCATATTTTCCCTTTGTTTCACAGCAAACTGGGAAGCTCCGAGTTCCATATCAAATCCTATAAGCTTTTTTCCGGAGTGGGGGGAGCGGAAAGGGATCTGGCAAGATGGATTGGCTTATAGCTGTTTATATATATAGTCTTTCTGTTCATCAGAAGCCTTGGAAAAAAAACAGGACATAAAGCTATTCGAGTGGCCGGGTAAGTCTTACGTTTAAAATCTCAAGCCAGTGTAGTTTCGGGGAGAAACAGTCATCATAGTTTAAAAGCTGATATAGACAGACAACAAAATAGATAACAAAATTTTCACTGGCCGAGTTTAGAAATCGTGAAGAGAAATCATGAAATAATAATCTAGCAAAACAAGCCAGAATCAGGATCGCTCATGTTTTAAAGTCCCCCAAAGGATAAAGCAAATATTAAGAATATTTATCCAATTTAATAGGCAGAGGACAAGACAGGCAGATACTTATATAACAAAAAAAAATTCCTTCAATTAATATTACATTTTAAAAGCATAATAGAAACAGTAGAAGAAAGGATTCAGGGGAGAAATCTGTTGTCATCTTCATGTGATGGTTTACACCACGTGCTTCAATTGAAGAATAAGGAAAGGCAACCAGGCGTTCTGGCATTGTCTATTATCTCAGAATATTATGCTGTTTTCTTTTTTGATTCAAGCAGGTAAACTAATCAGTTCCCAGGCTTTTTCATTAGTATTTTTTAAAAAATACTTCATATTTTTAAAAATTCATTGTTTTAGGCAACCAGAATAACCATGGGTTTCCTTTTAAATAATTTTTTTTTAAAACCTATCGTGTAAACAAGGAATCATGCATCTATTTCTCAAATATGACTTTATCTGGTTTCTTATTTCCTTTTTTTTTTGGTCTCTCCCTCACTGTTAGGACTAGAGGGAGAAAGTGGGGGGAATTACATCCTCAACCTTTGCTCTATAATTTTTTAAAAGTGCATCTTTGGAGAAATTTAGGACTGAACAAATCACTGGCCCATTTCAGGGACATATTTCTCTTTCTCTTGAGGAAAAAAACAAATTACATCTTAGATATCTTTTGAAAGACTGTGGTGATTCTTCATCCTGCTATGAATGAAATTTAGATCTCCAGTAATTCATATAAGAAAAGTTTAACTTTTTTCTGGTAAATAATTCTTTTTTTCTTTTAACCACTGAGGAAGCAAATGTCAGCCAACCATTTCTCCATTAATTAGGATTACATATTTTCCAAATTGTTCAATTTACCATCTCATTAAAAGACACTTTTGGAATCATACCGTATTACCCCCTATCACGAACTGTACACACACACACACACACACACACACACACACACACACACACACACACACACGTAGACATAGTTGTGAGTTTGTATTCTATGTGTCATATTGTTAATGACACAAAATCAATTTTAATTACATATAGTTTGTATTATATTTGTGAGTTCCCTCTGTAATAATTCTTGATTCTGCTGTGTGTTCTCACTTCTAGTTGCTTATACATTTTATTAGTGGCATTATTATTGTGGGGGAAAAACTAAATATCAGGACAAATATATATTCTGGAATATGAGTGCGCCCTCGCGTGGAATATATGTGTATAGCATATGGAGTATTCTGTTTTCAATCCCTGTGTTTTTTTTTCTTTTGACCATTTTGTTCCCATTCTTTGTTAAAGAAGAATATAAGGATCGATATAAATATGTACAATATATTTAGAATTGTTCCTTTACATGCTTACAGTATTTATTTACAAGGGAATGCAAATTCAACTCCCCTTTGTAAAAATGGTTAGACATTGAATAGGGCTGATATATATTTTTCATCATGTAAAGATAATTTCCCCTCAAATATCTTAAGGCAACAATTCAGATCACTTGCATTTCCTGTGAAACATAGACTAGCACCTGCATTTCAAAGTATCAATTTTTGAAGTAATCAGTGTTCCATAGGAATCCAAGAATTCTTTCTCATTTATTTTAAAAGGATCGAGTCAATTTGCTTGTTCTTTTCTTTTAAACAATGCTTCATAAGGCATGATTTACCTAGATTAAGAGCAATAATGTTTTTGCAATTAACACTTTACATAGCAAAAAAATCCTTATAACAATATTTTTAAAATAAAATTGTTATTTAAAGGCAATAGAAAAGGATTTTTATAATACACACACTGGTGAAATATTCTGCACGTTTCATTCTAGATAAAGGCAGAGAAGTGCTAAGGTTAAATTGATGGATCCATTGATCTGAATTGGTCTGCACCTTCTTTGTTATGCACCTCTGAGGATATGCCAGTGTGAGACAGAAAAAGCAAAGGGGAAAACAGGAAGTGAGGAATGGGTGGAAGCCCAGAAGGATGGGTGGTAGTTGAATATAAGAGGCAAAGCTTTGAGGCTTCTAATTATTCAGAAAGGTTAAAGGTGATGACCTTGACATCTTGGAAGTTCAAAGGCATATACTTAGTTTTTCTGGTTTAAATTAAAAAAATTAATTTTTTCTTCCAGTCTTCTTACATTCTGTTAGTTTAAGGCATACTTTGTGCATTTCCTGGTATTTTATTCCTCCAATCTGGCCTTTAATGAACACAAAGAGGATGCAAACTGTTCCTTTTCTTTTTCTTTTCCCTTTTCTGATTCTTTCTTTTAAAAAAGTCAAATTGTTTTCTCACTTGCCTCTTTTATTGCACTTGTGGAAATCTCTTTCTTTTTCCCACCCAGCACAAGGTGTACAATATAGCCTAATTAAGCTGTTACAGACCCTGGGTTTTTATGGTGTTGTCTAGACAGTTCAAGGTTTTGTAAACAGCTTAAACAGGCCACAACAACAAAGCGGAGAGAAGAACCTCTACCAAATTCCTTCGGGAGAAAAAAAAAATAAGGGTTAGCCATTTAGTAGCAAAGCAGAGATTTCCTCAATCCTTCTATTAGTTTGTCTCTGCATGTCAATAATATGGAAGAACGCCTTTAAAAATTGCTCTCTTTAATGTAGTTCCTCCTCTCCCCCGCCCATGAATAAGTTCAAGTTTTGGAGCTGAAAGTTTCTAAGAGTGGATAAGACCACAGCTGAGTTTCTCCAAACCCTACAATGTAATGAAATTTCTTCTTAGGGCAGCTGAAGTTCTAATCGAGGTATTTTTATGAGCCCATTTAAAGTCCTAGGATAGAATACTTGCAATGTTTAGTGATAACAATGGAATGGATTTTGCACATGTTCAAAAACATGTTCTTACTATGTTGCACAGCCCTCGGTGTGGAAAACATCCCCCTTTCTGGATTTGCCCCCTTAAAATATAAGATCGGGAAGACCACATGCAGTTTGATACGGTTTCATGTGGGCTGAGAAAGGATACAGCGGTGCTTCTTCAGAAATGGATAATTTAGCAGATGGAAGATTTCAGCTTCAGCTAGCAAATCATGGAGGCGCAAAAGAACAAGGCAGTGTCCCGTGCCTTGATATGACAACAGAGTCCACAACCCTCTCTAACCAGCACGAGGCTATGGATCCAATGCACATTGTCCCCTTTACCCATGATATATGGCGCAGCACGCGGAGAAATGTATTCCCCGTCTCAAAGCCCAGAGGAGGAGGAAAGAGTAACCAAGGATGCTTAAAGTGCTGGTTTTAAAACTGTCAGATTCACACAAGGTCTCTGGTTTTGCAGCCATGAAAAGCCAGTGAGAAAACGAAATAAAGGAATATTGTGGGTGATTTGGGTTTCTTCTTCTTTTGTTAAAGAAGAAAGACAACACTACAGCATTGGGATGGCATGTTGGATTTACCCCAGTTGCTTTTAGGAGAGTTTTGCTCTATCAACCCCATGAGATCACCAGGAGACAAAGAAACAGCATAGACCAAAATAATAATAATAATAATAATTATTATTATTAAAGAGCTTCTTCTGTTCTTAGGGTGGACATTATGTTAGCCTCTGGGTTTTTGTGCTCAAATGTCTGGTTGGATAGTAAAGAGAGATCTGCCCTTCCACCCCACCCTCCCCGCTCCTCCTCTCAAAATAAGGGGTTTCCTGTGAAATATTGCATACGGTCTCGGTTGAGTTTCTTTTCTTTCATCCTTCGATTTTGGAACCAAATTTTGACTTGTCGATCTGTGAGATTCAACATTCTGGACAACTGGAGTCTTTTCTCTTTGTTGATGTACACGTTGAAGAAAAATTCCCGTTCCAGGACTCTAATCTGGTACTTGGTATAAGGGCATCTCTTTTTCCGTGATCTCTGGGGGAGTGCTGAAAATGGTCAGAAAAAGAAGGAAAGAGGAGGAATGGCAGTGACAGCAGTGGCCTCGTTCCAAAATCTTCATGGACAGCTAGGCCGACTATTATTCCCTGGAAAACTGACTCCTTTCTCTCTCCCCCCCCCCCCCACACACACACAACTGCCGGCCTCCCTCCAGATAACTTGGGCGTAGTGGCCTGGAAAGAAAAGAAGGAAAACCAAGGGAGGAAGGAAGATCTCCCTAAGTTCCCATCCTTATTATGTTGCTTTCTAAGGCTGAAGTCCCACTGAACTCAATGGGAATTGGTCCCAGGTGAGGACATCTGGGCTCGTGCTTTTCTGAATGGAAAGCCATTTGGAGGGGGTGAAACGAAGGCCGTTTCTTAACTCTTTCCTCTCTTCAGAAGAACCTTCTCACTCTATCGGACAGCCCCCCCCCCCACTTCCCCTTTGAGCAGCGACTGCCTTCCTTTGTTGGGTTGAGTGCTTTTAAGGGACCAGAAATGTCTTCGCGCAGCTCCTTCCTTCCAATCTCTTTCCAAGTTCTCCTCCAAAAGAAAGAAAGAAAGAATCGAAGCCCAAAACAGGTTTTATGACCGGAGAAGATATAAAGAGCGCTACTTAAAGTGTTTATTAAAATGGCACCTGGAAAAGTTGAGAGTTGAGGAACGGATGGATTGTCGTCTGCCTCTTCTCTCTCTCTCCCTCCCTGTCTCTGTCTCTCTCCATCCACCTTCCTGGATCTGGGATCCCCCCTGTTGAGCCAGGAGGGAGCCGAGGGCCGCGTCACCCTCCTCCACCTTACCAGAGCTCTGGCTTTTCGGAGTGCGGGCCTCCTCCGAGGAGGAATCCGCGTTGCCTTCGTTCCCCGCTTTCCTCTTCGGCCTGGGAAGGTGGGAGTTTGGGTCGCCGGCGTTCCTCGACTGTGGTGGCGGCGGCTCGAGGTCCTCGTTGCTCTCCTTCTCTGCCTCGGCCGGGGAAGGGGCGCAGCCGCGGGCCGCCTCGTAAAACTGGTCGAAGCCCTGCGGGAGGACGCCGTTCCTGCCCACGGCGCTATAGAAAGGTGCGGGGTGGGGGCCGCAAAGCTGGTCACTTTTGAGGAAGGCGTCGCTCCTGTTGGCGGGCGGTTGGAGGAAGTCCCGGCTGTGGAAGACCTCCTCGTAGTAAGCCGGGCTGTAAGCGCTCCGGCAAGGCCACTTGCTGCTTCCAGCGTAATCGCGGAAGGCGGCGGGCAGTTCGCCCACCGGTTGCACCTGGCCGGGCAAGGCGGAGGCGTAAGGCAAAGCCATTTGACAGGCAGGAGGCGGCGGGGACAGAAACGGGGTCTTGGCGGAAAAATCGGACGGGGAGATGTAACAGGCCGAGGGGAGGCACACGCCGTGGCTGCCGCAGCGGTCCAAGTTACTCATGGCTGCTTCTCGACCTTCTCCGCCGCTGGGAGACTGGGAAGAGGCGGAAGCAGCAGCCGCCGCCGAGCTGAGCTCTTCGGGTCGTCCGAAGCCCCATCTACGGGCCCGCCAGGCTTTGGGCACGAGCCACCCCGGAGCAAAGGGAAGCAATCCCGCCGCGGGCTGACGCGCGATTCATCTTGATTGATTCGAGGGGTAATTACGCCACGTGACGAAGGCGAGGGAGAAACGTCCTTGCAGCTCCATCGGGCTCTTCCCTCCACCCCTGGGCCAGCTGCCTCTTTTCCTGCCTTGGCTGAAACTTCGCTCCAAGAGCTCTCGGCACCCAAAGTCCCTCTGCCTCTGCGGAGCCAAACCGCGCTCCGCCTCGCCCTCCTCAGCCCTCCCTCCCCTCTCCTCCCGAAGCAGAAGCGAAGGCGACCTACAGATGGGGCCTGGGGTCACCTGGGCTTGCCAGCAAGAAGAGCCCGATGCCAAGCAAGGCTAAACCGGGACGCCTCTGTCATCCCCCTCCCTCCTTTTCCCCTCTCTTTATGAACACCAGCAGCCCCCGACCAGCCAGCCAGAGCGCCTGTAAGGCCAACGAGGTGCCCCAGAGGAATTCTTCCCTCCCCTCCCTACTCCGCGAACCAACCCCCCCTCCTAATATCCGATTATGGCATCTTCATTAAAAGTGACAGGCTATCTTGTTGCTAAGCGCCTTCTCCCCCCTCCCTTCTCTCGTGCTCGCTTGCTCTCGCTCTTCCTCTGACAGCCACGCTGGCAAAGGCTCCGGGAGCAGAGTGGGGACTCTTCGCCCACGACTTCACCATACCTGCCCCTGCCCTCCCGCCGCCCCACGACTGTTCCCGCTTTTATTTTTTTAAATTCAATCTCCGTCGGGCAGAAGGACCTTCTTCTCTAGCCTTCTGCTGGATTATTCCCTCACACACACACCGAGAAACAGGCGCGTTCCATACATTTCGGTGTAGTGCAAGCCACGGTGGGGGGAAAAAGACGACATCTGAATCCCTGCATGGGGTCCTAGTTGCCTTCCCCTCGGAGGGCTTCTGACCTAGCAGATGAGAGGGTTCCGCATCAGACATTTTAGGGTGGGTGCAAAGGAAGATTCCTTCTGGAGAGTCAAGGGGATGTTCTAGCTCTCACTTTCGCCGGTCAAAGTCATTGGAAAGAGAACAACTTTCCCCCTTCGGATCTGCTTTTCAATAGGGAATACAGGGGCACCTTTTGTTCCCGTTTCATCTCAGTCACGTGCACTTGAAACAGTCCCTGCTTCTCTGCCCTCTGGGTCCTCCTCTTCCCCTTGGGCTGCACATTGGAAAGAAGTAAGTAAGGAAGGAAGGAAGGAAGGAAGGAAGGACGGAAGGAAGGAAGGAAGGAAGGAAGGAAGGAAGGAAGGAGCTGCAGTGGCTCAGTAGTTAAGAACACAGTACTGCAGATCGGCAGTTTGGCTGATCGAATCCCACCAGCTCCAAGGTCGACTCAGCCTTCCATCCTT
>JANHJO010006641.1:53971-66745 GCA_032468235.1 Pseudoxyrhopus heterurus | reverse complement strand
GTGGAAAAACTGTTCTGTATTGACAATGAGTTGGCAGTCTAGATAAATGCAAATGTTCTCTAGAAGAAGTGCCTTTTGTTGATTAACCAAAGTTTGCTGTATTATAAACTTCTAAGCATCTCTGCCCCCAAATCACATTACATAAATTCTGGTAGTTTGGAGATTGCATAAGCAATTAACTAACGGTTCGGGCGAACTGGTGAGAACTGGCTGAATCCCACCTCTGTTTAAGGCCTTTTCAGGCCAGAGCCAAACTAACTAGACTGGTATTTCTCAACAATGACAATTTTAAGATGTGTGGATCTCAGCTCCCAGAATTCCCCAAACCAGCCATGCTGGCTGCAGAATTCTGGGAGTTGAAGTCTGCATGGCTTAAACCGGAAGATGGCTACAGCGGTGAATCATTGATACAAATTATCAGTAGTGGAAACAGATAAAAAAGGCAAAGATGACCAATGAATTTCTAGAATGAGTGGAAGGACATCGTAAAATGAAAAATAAGGAAAAAAACATAAAAAGAAAACATATAAAGAAATTGCTGTGCAAAAAAAAAAGGGTGATAGATGTAATAAAACTGAAGTACAGATAGTTCTCAAATTACAACAGTTTTTTTTAGTGACGGTTAGAAGTTACAACGACACTGGAAAAGTGACTTACGGACATTTTTCACACTTACAACCATTGCAGCATCTCCATGGCCAGGCGATTAAAATTCAGACACTTGGCAACTGACTCAGAGTTGTGTCAATTGCAGTGTCCCGGGGTCATGTGATCATCTTTCATGACCTTCTGACAAGCAGAATCAATGAGGAAGCCAGATTCACTTAACTGTGTCACGTTAACTGCAGTGATTCTTTTTAACAACCGTGGCAAGAAAGGTCATAAAATGGCGCAAAACTCACTTAACAACTGTCTTGACTAGCAACAGTAATTATGGGTTCAATTTTGGTCATAAATTGAGGACTACCTGTATTAGAAGGTAAAATTGTTCAATATAGTTTTGAATCCAGGGGCTATTTCAGAGGATTGGCCAATAATGATATTCATTACTCTATTTAAAACAATGACAAAAATGCAATAATTACTGTGCAATAAGTTTAATGAATCATATTTTAAAAATATTTCTTAAAGTAGTACACACAACAGATCTACTGAAGTTGTTTTATGTTTCACTAGTTTGGATTCAGGTAATGGAGGTACCTTTTTAAATATAAAATGTCTAGCAGAATATTATGAGGATGTTGATAAGGCAATGGTCACATTCTACATTTATTAACCTAGCACTAGTTTCAGAAGAACCATCTCAACTTGCATTGTAGATGCATAGTAGACTATGTACAACTCTGCCCTTCAAAATCTGGAATGCCATCTCCTATTTTCTGCCTACTGACACAGAGCTTCTTCAAGGGTGAGGCAATCATTGTTGTGTTTCATTATAGCAGGAATGAAGACCAGCTTTATATCATTTCAGTGATGACCAGGTGATGTTATGAAAACGTTCTAAGTCGCCAGTGTGGAAATGGCCCATGATGGCGATTATCCAGAATTAGATGAAACCTTCCTCTATTCTGAACTGGTCCACAAGAGATTTTGAAGCACTTTGAGTGACAAGCAGCAAGAACATCCTTTAGTTCCGGTATACATACTCAAGAGCTAGGCCTTCAGTGAGACGTATTTTGTGAATATTACTGCTTTTGAAATCCAATACCGATTTGACTGTCTGCTTTATGTGTTTATATTATTGCTTCTTTTATATTTATACTGTGGACACTTTATTGCATTTTTATGGATGTGTGTAAACTGCTGAGGGCTTTTTTTGATTGCAAGGGTAGATAAGGGGCAGGTAGGAATCTGATATATACATGCATACATAGCACATATTTGACAGAAGTGCGCTTTATTTTACAAATGTCCTTCAAAGGAGAAAAATTAGTGCTTAAACAATGTGTATGATTTGGAAAATGAAGACAACTTTGTTTTCCAGACCAGATACTTATAATCCCTGTCCAGAACTCACTTCTAAGATACAGCCAAGAGGAAAGGTCAGATATTACATCCCAATTCTAAAGAAATGATACAGGTGTCACTTCATAATATAACTGCTCAATCAAGTTGACCTTGACTCCAATAAGTTTGTGGAATACATTCATGCCGTTTTCTTGGTAACAACACCAGTAGAAGTGGGCTCTTGCCTTTTTCGGGTGCTTCCTTGACTTCCCAGACTAGTCAGTTTAACTCCAATTAAATTGCTGGGATTTGAAGCAGAGGCCCCAGGGGATTTATTAGAATTATCAGTCAGTTTGTCAGTCAGTTTGTATTTGTTTGCTTGAAACAAGCTGCATTGACTCTAAATGTATATATACAAATTACCTCCTGACACAGCGCAGCTGCTTGCAGAGGGATTTATCCTCCAGGGAAAATACATTCTCTACCCAGCACCCAGTTCCTACTAGCATTGGAATCAAATGCTGCCTTTACTTACAAACAGAGAAAGTGGTAAGAAAATGGCAGATTGCTGGACTTCTCCCAATTAAATAGTCTCTAGCATTGTTCTTGTTGTAAAAATACGAGTGGCAAAAAAAAAGTTGTGCCTTTGAAGACATTTTTATGGAAGGAAGCAGGCAGTGACCTTTTATCCTTTAAAATCTGTTATTTACAAGTGAAGTTGTTGACTCTCTAATTGCAATTTAGAAACCAGCATACAGTCTCATTTAATCTCTGACTATTTGCTACATTTCAGTTTCCGAACACATTTTCGTTTCCATAGGGATCGTCTATACTTGCTGGAAGTTAATCCCAAGGTAGATTATAAATGCAAAATTGAGGGAATTGGAGGGTCTAAATGCAAAAAGATTCCAAATACTGAAAAAAATATATGGATGGATTAGATAAAACAACCCTTCATTGTTTTGAAATTAGCTTTGTAATACTAAATCGAACAGGACAGACACAACAGAAGTGAAGAAAGAAAAATGATTAAAACTAAAATTCTCAGAGAGCTTCGCTAAGTTAAAACTTTGGGAGTTGGGGCTACTTTGGCAAAAGCTGTTTACACCTGTGTGTGAATGCACCCAAAGAGAATTCAAGAGAATTAGCTATGAGTGATACCGCACTTAAATGCACAGGTATTTACTTCTAAATAGAACTTTGTATGTGTCAAAAATGCCAAAAATCAGTGGAAGATATTTTGTTTTAAAAATGTTTATGTCATTGTTAGATTATCAACGGGCTGTTATTACTGTTAAAGGAGGTGGCCTGCTTAAAAGCCCATCCTGACAAAGAGAATAGAGAGGAAAGAAGGCATGGCTATGGCTATGAGCCCTCCCACTCCTCCATTCACACATTAACAATGTCAGGAGTTGTAACTAAAAGATACCCGCAATCCCTCCTTCATTCCTAATGGTGCTTCTGTTAGTTCGTGGATCAGATTGTTAACGTGAATGATCAAAAGCAAATTAATGAAGTAGAGGATGAAATGAAAGCTATTGAGCATCAAATAATCTCTAGCTATTGTACGACTGTTTAACTTGTTAACCTCATACCAAGCAATCAATATTTTGAATTATTTCCCTGTTGGCAGCTTTAAAGAGAACATCTTGAAAAATTGATTAGTGTCAAAATTACAGCAGCTCTTTCCAAACCACCCAAAGCTTTTTCTTTCTTTTACCAACTATCCAAATGGTCAATTTTCCCTCCATGCAACATTATCAACTTAGTTCTCAGTGCAAAGTCTGGAATTTCTAGACACCTGGAGGGAGAACAACTGCTCAAAATCTTTTTCTTTGTGTTTGCATATACAATACATTACAATATGTATGTATTGTATACATACATGTATTATACATACATTACAATATGTACAATATTGTACATATTGTAATGTATATACAATATGTATTGTATATGCCAACACAAAGAAAAAGATTACAATCAATACAAATTCAATATCTTGGTGTTGACTTATAGTGATCATTTAGAATCTTCATGGCCAACCAACTTTAAAAAAAAATACTGTATTGCTTCTAGACTACAACAGCCATTCCCAGCTATGAGTCCAAAGGACATGTTTGGCTTCTTTGCATTTTGCCTTCTTTCTCCATACTCTTGCTTGAGGATAAATCTGTTTGAGATGGATGGAAGGTTGGTTGGAAGTTTGTAAGCATGCATAGATTACATACAATAAATAAGAAAGGTAGGTATCAACCCCACAGTGGTCTGGTTAGCAAGATGATGCTTTCTCTCCTTCCATAGGATCATTATTACTAATTTCCCAGTATGAAGAGTCTTAGATAAGTCTTCCTTATTTCCAAATATTATATACTGTACTTGTATTTATTATATATTGTATTTGCATTTATTATATATTGTATTTTTATTTACAACGATTTATAGTTTTGAAGTTACTTTTAGAGAATTGCGGTCCTGAAAACCAAGATACTAATAAATGAAATAAATAAATAAATAAATAAATAGCTGCTTGGTAATAGTAAGACAGAAATTCAATGAATACTACTACCTTAAATAAGAAATGAAAAAATTCTTGTCCATATTAGAATCACTTTAAAAAGGAGGAGAATGAGCAAGATTAGCACAATAATGATATGTATGCTATTTAAAAGGAATTATAATATTGAAGAGAACTACTTTGATGTAGTGGTTAGAGCATCAGGCTAGAAACCAGGAGATAGTGAGTTCTAGTATCACCTTAGGCACAAAGCCTTGGGTGACCTTGGGCCCTTTCTCAGCCCTAGGAAAAAGGCAATAGCAAATCTCTTCTGAAAAACTTTCCAAGAAAACTGCAGATTTGTCCAGGGAATCTCCAAGAATTGGATACAATTGAATGGAAGAAAAATAAGTATTTAAATAAATAGCAATAGCAATAGCACTGTATTTATATACCGTCTATCAGGACTTGCAACCCTCTCTAAGCGGTTTACAATGTCAGCATATTGCCCCCAACAATCTGGGTTCTCATTTTACCGACCTCAGAAGGATGGAAGGCTGAGTCAACCTTGGAGCTGGTGGGATTCGATCAGTCAAACTGTTGATCTGCAGTACTGTGTTAACCACTGAGCCACTGCAGCTCCTATAAGTAGTATAAAAATACTGCAATGTAAATATCAAGACAATATCTATAATGAGGAAGATTGTAACAAGATGGCTTAAGTTAGGTCTACAGTCCAGATGCTCAATATGAACAGGCAACTTCTAGGATTCTGTTCTCCAGCTTCATGACATTTTAAAATTGGACAATTTTTTAACAGAGTCAGGTAGCTACACCAGGAAAATGTTTGGGATACTATCTGGGTCTGAGGAGAGCTGTTTTCTGGCATATTTGGAGGGCATCAGTCTGTTTACCTGTGAAATAAAGATCTGCTTTCTCTCAATGTTTATAATTGGTGTGTAAGTAGAACGTATGGTCATCCTTTCATTTTTACTTCATTTCAGTTTCTCATTGCTAAGCAACTTTTTCCCAACAATGGATTTTCTACAAAAAAACTCCCAAAGCATTACTGAGCCATATTGATCACACAGAATGTTGCATAAGCAGGGTGCTTCACTCCGTGATAAGTGTTAAAGTTAAAACTGGTGGCTCTCCAAATGTTGCTGAATTTTATTTCTTAGCAATTCATAATAAATTTTATTTTATTAATTGATTTAGATGTTGTTAGCTTCAGAGTGTCTGTAGATGGCTCACAATATGACAAAGAGAAAAAATATGAAATACAATTCAAAGAGACAAGGCCAACAACAAAAAAATAGGATAAGAACAAGATAAAGAACAAGATGCCAAATCCAGTGAACACACACACACATTAACAAAACTCAAAAGCAGCTCCAACCACCCTAGCCCAGGAAGTACATGATCAACATGACCAACAACTATGAGGCTCCCTACCTAGGCACTGAGAATACTTGCAGTCTCTAGCCAAGAAGATAAGATAGTTTTCCTTACAAGGTCATATATATTTTCTCATTTGATAATGAAAAGTAGGTAGCAGTTCATTGAAACCAATCTCAGAACACCTTATTTGCCTATGTTGCTGCTCTTTAGAGAACTGGAGGAGTGGCCTTTCAAAAATGGAAGGTTTACTAAATATTCATGTCAACCAATGTCAACATAAATTGGGGTCAGAGTTCTACCTAGAGCCCATTATGTGGTCACCATTTGTTTAGATTGGTTTAGTACCTCTGCTGTTGTTTAAGTTTTACACAGTGTTGAGGTATTCATTCGTTTTCATTCATTCCATTTATTTATTCAATTTATACATCTGCCTACCACAAATTTATGACTCTGGGTGGCTAAGAACAGTAAAAAAAAACCATTAAAACACATAATACTGAACTCATGGAAGAAAACAGAGTAGGTGTTGCTTCTCAATGCCTAGAGTTGCTATTGGGACATGGGTGGCTACATAAATCAAATAAATATGTAAATAAACGAGCAAATAAGCTACAAAGCATGTTCTTCTGTTGGACCCATCAGATTTGTTGAACATATTTTCACCTACTACAGTAGTCACTAGGATTGGCAGCAGCAACATACACACCAATGGCAATCTAAATGCTTTAAGTTCCATTCCTTATTCGTCAAGAAACGCACTGGAAGATGTGCAGAGGACACATGTATCAGCAGGCTTGGAATCTTTCAAGTTTGCAGATCCTGAAAAAGCATTAAACAACAGGAACAAAAACAGTTCAGTGATGATTGGCACTCCTCCATGCTGCTGGAAGCCTTGCCCATCGCCAAATGCCACTCTATTGTGTTACCATTGGTCCCCAGATTTGGAGAAGAAGAGGTGAAAGGATAGAAAGGCCTCCTGGATCAACAGCAGGGAAGCGTAAAAAAAAAAGGACTCCAATTAGTGACCTATGCACATATCTTCACTTTTATGACAAAGAAAGGAAAAAACACTACTGAACACATGGGAAGAGCAACAAAATTGTCCCATTGATTTGTCTAAAGAAAGGGAAGGTTGGTAGGATGCAATGGCAGGGAAGAGGAAATCCCAAGAGCAGGCATACTCAATGACAGCACTTACCCAACCCTCAGCTTCAGAGGAAATATTACAAAACTGCCTTGCAGCATTTCCTCTAGAGAAGGAGTTGAGTGTATAGGGAATAGGGATCTACAAAGTTTCAGATTCAAAGCCAGAATGTGTTTTGGAGAACATCTGGGTACATGTATTGTATAGCCAATCTGCAATTGCTTAAATAGAAAGCACTTTTTCCCAGGGTTGTGCTGCAGGGTTAAAGAAGGGAGGTATGTCTTGGTGTACTTGGTAGGTCCAAAAAGAAGAATGATTGTTGGGGTGGAAGATGTTAGTGGAATTTAATTCCATCTGCAATCTAAAAGAAATAAAAAAATTATTACGAACATGACTCATATGCATAAAAATGGGAGTAAACATAATAATACACTGATTAATATTTGAGCTTGTCAAGTTAAGCAAAAATATTTACAGAGAAACAATCCTTCTTGATTTATTCTTCTAAATATGTGTGTTGGGATCACTGACTAGTTGAATCAATTTTAAATGTGAATAATACCCTGTGTAAATTAAAGAAAGTATTACTGAAGGTACGATAAATATAAAATAGGATAAGAAGGAAGAATATGCCATTTCAAGAACTACAAGTGAACAGTTTTAATAACAGCTGCAAACAGTATAACTATAAAATGACAAAACCTTTGATTCTGTGATAATTGAACTTAAGGAATTTCGTTGAAAGAGAGCTTCCTGTTCAGTGGTGGGATTCAAATTTTTTTACTACCGGTTCTGTGGGCGTGGCTTGGTGGACATAGCTATGTTGTCAGCCAATCAGAGGTGGTATTTGCCGGTTCTCCGAATTATCGCTACCGGTTCTCCGGAATCTGTCAGAACTGGCTGAATAGCACCTCTGTTCCTGTTTCCTACACCTTCCTAGGTTCCCTAAAATATGTTCTGGGACTGTCAGGATCCCTCCCAAACACTATGGAATGGACTATGGACAGCTGCTGGGAGAGTAAAGAGTCCTTAACTGATTTGGCCTTAATACCTTGGTTATGTGGCAACCTCCATTATTTTTTCCGACTTTTTATAAACACTTGTTAACTTCCAAATCAGTACGAAGCAGAAATCCAAATCACTACCGATAGGAAAGATTATTTTTCAAGGAAAACGTTTCCTGATCTGAAAGAAACTAGGTAAAAAGAATCTGGCCATAAAATGGTGCAGGGTGGAGTTTCAGATCCAGCTAGCTTATCATCTTCCAATATTCTCCCTTTCCCTCCAATAGCCAGCATTCTGTAGTCATGGAGGAGGAACATTCTGTCCTTGTCAGTCAATTCTGGGACTTTTGATCTTCTTGCACACATGGAGAAGGTTCACATGCATACATAGTCCACCGATGTCTCTGGTCATTCTTTCTGCAGGATTTTAAACTGCTTGAAAAAAACTCTCAACTGATCAAAATTGCTTGAGATAGAAAGTAGGTAGTTCTGCATCAAATATTGTATGAAAAAAGAACGATTGC
The DNA here is from genome assembly GCA_032468235.1 of Pseudoxyrhopus heterurus. Classification (NCBI taxonomy): domain Eukaryota; kingdom Metazoa; phylum Chordata; class Lepidosauria; order Squamata; genus Pseudoxyrhopus; species Pseudoxyrhopus heterurus. Next base: position 58,228 of record JANHJO010006641.1, on the reverse strand, counting down.
CAAGCACTAAAGGGAGCACACTGCACAGCATTATTGCCCCCAATTTTCTATCACAAAAACAGCAGCTATATTTAAAATAAAAGGTATATTCTGCATCATTAATTAAGAGGAAGCCCAAAATCCTTCTACTCAAGTGGCATAATGCTCAGTGTCTTTCATCTTTTTTTCTTATGGAGAAAATGGCTCTTAAATGATACAAGTTGTTTTAACGTTTACATTTGCTTTTGATTAGCCTTTGTAACACTTCGATGCTCTCATCTATGGCTGATGTTTGTCCAAGAACTGCAAGTAAAATGACACTCTGAGTCACTCATGAAGAATTTATGGGAAAGATCATGACAAAAATAGTATCCCTGTTGAGTGGGCAGATACTATAGATTTTATTGGTTTGTCAGAAATACATAGTTAAATTTATCTATAAAACCTGACTTTGATCTTGTTCTTCTGTTCCCCAGCCTTGAGCAAATAGACTGTTCCTGTATTCTACCTTCAGAAGTACTTAATAAGGGGTTCTTTTTTTTTTTGATGATGATGACTTAAACTAGACTTCATCAATCTGGCACCTTTCAGATATGTTGGGGGTGCAACTCTCAGAAGTTCCAACCAAAGTGTCCAGCTAAAGACTATGCTGATTGAGACGTTTGGGGATCCCAGTCCCAGTGTAGCTGGAGGGAACCAGTTTGTAATTGAAGCGATATTTCTTCATTAGCATATTTAATTAATTCTGCAGTTGGGTCCGCTACAGTGTTTGACATGATGTCATAAGTTCATTTGACAGTTCATCTTTTCATATGATTTGGTGAACGGAGACCATTGTTCTCCTTTTTTTAAAAAAAAAAAGTTAGAATTTCTTTAAAAAGGAAACCTCCATGTTTACACCATTGTACCATTGCTATATTTAGCTCTTTCTCAAAACTGAAAATCTTAACTCCTTCTGTGAGAGACGCTGATGGTTTGAAAATGTGGTAGATAAAATAAAAAAAAAAACCCTCCATGAATTCTGGCTATGCTATAATCATGACCTTTTAAAATTACTTTTTCTTATCGTCATCCACTCTGGAGATTCAGAAAACTCTGATCCTGTTAGCCTTCTGAAAGGCCTTTAAGACCTGGCTTTTTCTCTGAGTCCTGGATGAGACGGTCTATAATGATTGGAATAATGAATGTTTGTGGTTGGTTTTAATTTATATTATTATTATTATTATTTTGTTCTACCTTGGTCTGTTTTTGGAGTGATTCCTATGTTAGCCACTCAGAATCACAGTTTATGATTCAGGCATCTGTATAAATAAAATAGAATAAAGAAATAAAACAATCCTGTCTGTCCCACACATTAGAGCACCGAATATATACTTATAACTGCATAGTTCATTTATTTCTCATCTTAATTTGAATGGCTGTCCATCTCAAATTCATGACTCTGGTTGGCTAACAGCAATTAAAACTGCGTATAAAGAGATTTAAAAAATAAAATAAAACAAGAACACATGTAATCCACAGCCAAGGTAAAAACAAAACCACCTATGACAAATGAATAAAACCACTGCATGGGCTCTGCCATGCATCCAGATCCCCGGCTCAGTGACAAAAACTGCCTTTTGAAAGGTGGACAGGCTTAAGGCTAATCTGACCTTTTTAGATTTGTTACTATGCACTAATAATTATTAAGTGCATGTGCAAATACACACACACACACACTGGTTTGTCTTTAGATCATATACACTTTTCTTTATTTAAAAAAATTAATCATGCAGTTTTAGTAAGGGTAACAGATCTTTCAAGAACAACATAGGGAAGATTTGGGGAGAGAAAAATGCTATAATCAGAATGAAAAGGGACAACAATATCGATCCTGGTGCAGGCTAAATCTTCTCAGCATGAAATGCTATGTCATCAGCATTTTTACTTAAGCATTTCAAATCAACTGGATAATTGGGTTCGTTCTTTCCCCCTTCCACTGTGGCTGGTGTCTTACCTCTTAAATCAAGGCCCCCTTCCTCTATTATCTGAACTGACTCTGACACTGAACAGTTGAAATGGAGTGCAGAGCTTCAGTAACAAAAATGTTCTTGCTGTTTTATGATTAGGGCTGTATGCTTTAATCAGTAGATTAATCAACTATAGCATTAGTTAATTAATCACTGGGGGGCAAATCTGAGTCGGTGTGGAAAAATGTTCATTGCTGAAGTCAAAAGCTGATGGGCAATTTGAGGACTTAAAAAAGAAAAGAAAAAAAATAACTATCATTGATCTGTTGTGGTCCATTCCTTGGAAAAACTACACACATACCCACATGTATGTATGTGTTACATATGTTTGTGTGTATATAGCTGAATCTATATCTATCTATCTAGCTACACATAAACACTTATTACAATGTCTCTTCGAATATTCATCTGTCATTTAACTCTTCATTATTTCAGAAAGCCATATTGAGGTTTTGGTAATATGAATGGTGTTCAATTTTTTTATCTTGCACAGCCATTTAAAAAGGCAGATGATAGTAAAATAACTACATTTTACTTATTCATTGTAAATAAATTTGCTGGTTTTGTCTTTTGTGTCTATGCAGAGAAAAGAGGGTTGGAGGGAGAGCAAAAATATATAGGGCATTATGAAACATTTACAATTTCTATCCAAACCTACTACTTGAAGCAACAAGCCCTGTCTAAAGCTTGATGAACCTGCCTTGAGAGCCTTCCTATGTTCCTGATTATAGTATGCCCATGTAGACGCAGAAGAGTTTTCTGCTGTGATTTGCTGGAAACTCAGCTGAAATTTTAGTGAAAGTATCTTCAGTTGATATAATGAAATCCCTATGCAGACCTTGGCGCTTCAAGCAGCTTCACAAAGTGCCCTTGCGAATGCTTTGCAGAATCCTAAGAGTTCATGTATATGCAAAAATCAGTTAGAAATTCATTAGTTATTTGCATATTTGAAATATTTATTTTAGGTCTTCTAGAAATTTGTACATGTGAACAATCCATTATGTCCACTATATTAGCTGCATATACAATTATAAGTATACTAATATGTCCAAAGATGTGGGCAAGATTAGACTGCACTTCAGCCTCGCGCATAGCTCTCTGCAGTGTGACAACAGATGGAGTAATGATAATATTATAATAATAAATATTTTTATAAATATACATCTTTAAGTAGAAGAAATGGGGAGAGTTTTATAAATATGAATCTAGAGCAAGTGTGCCCAATTCATGGCTCGTGGGCTGCATGCAGCCCTGGACAGCTAGTAATGCGGCCCCACAAGATTGTAAACTTTTAACATTACTGTCTGATTTATATACATTAACTATATTGTATGTTTTATATGTGGACCAAGACAATTCCTCTTCACTCAATGCAACTCGGGCAAGTCAAAAGGTTGGACACCCGTGATCTATTCTAGAGAAATTAGTTATCTAAGTATAATTTTGAGTGTGCTAAGCACAGTACCTACCACCATAATCCTAGTCATAATCTTTTTTTAAAAAATGATTTTAATTAACAAGAAGTAAAGTAAAAATGAGTCACCGAGCATAAAACTGAATGAAACACAAAAACCCAGAGCACAAGGAAAGCCAAGCAAAAAACTAGAAAGAAAGTAAGAAAATGATATGTGGCAGAAGAAATTCAATGGGGCCCAAGTGTTAAAACTAATCACATGGGAATCTGTTGATCAGATATTCCCCAACATTAATAAAAGTTCAATTTGTATTGTAGAAAGTGCATACATATCCAGGGTTTTCAAAGCAGATACACCAAAGTAAATCAACTTCCTTAGCTGCACCCCACAATCAATAAATCTAAATGTGCTATTCTTCAATAGATTCTAAATTTTCAAGATGTAATTTGATATCACACTTAAATTTTTAATCTTATTTTTTTTCTCCAATACTCTCTTTAAACCACAAAGGTGACTTCCTAGAACTTGCCCAAAACATATATTATTTATTAGTGTCCATTTCAACATACAGAGTTAGAAATCCGGCTATTGTTGCACATCTTATTGAAAAATCTAAAATATTTTATGAGTCTGTAGCTTTTAATGCAGGAAATCATCAGATGTATAACCAAAAGAAGTACTGAGTCCCTGTCAAGATATTAAGAGAAGGAGACAACAGCTTTCTAGTTGTATCCATAATGCTTTTTGAAATAATCAAGTCCTCCGGGAGTGGGGCGGCATATACTGTATATACTCGAGTATAAGCCGACCCGAGTATAAGCCGAGGTCCTAATTTTACCCAGGAAACCTGGGTA
>JANHJO010006641.1:16283-27775 GCA_032468235.1 Pseudoxyrhopus heterurus | reverse complement strand
TGAAAAAATGAGGGCTGCAACTTTCTTGGATAACTTGCCCTTCCTGACTCCATTGCTTCCTGGAGAGATGGGGATTATGCATCCCTACCTTAAGGAGACAGTAATAAAACTGTCCCTTAATATATATTCCATTGACTTGGATATTAAGTACTATTAGGTAAGAGTTAGGGTTAGGGTTAGGAGTCCCTGCAGATTTTCCTTTGCTAGTTGTTCCCATCTATGGGGGAAGTGCTCATCTCCATTTCAAGGGTCATTGAGTCAGTGCTGTCTGAAAATGTTTCCGCTGTCATGTGGCCAGCATGACATCACAGAGTGCTGTTACTTTCCCACTGAAGTGATCCCTATTTATTTATTTGCATTTGCATGTTTTTGAACTTTTAGATTGGCAGGAAGCTAGGGTAAGGACAGGAACTCACCCTTTCGTGCATTGCTTGGGTCTTGAACCTGGGCTGTCGCCTTTCCAGACATTAAGCCCAGATCTTAATTGCTGAGCCATTGCGCCATCTTAGGTACTATTACCATAGCAAGTCTCAAATATATGTCAGATATCCATGCATTATGATGATTTACAGCAAACCCCTGAATACTTTTAAATAAATATGTGAGATTAGTATGAGCTTGAAGAGTGAATATAGTACCCAATAACATATTTTTGTGCAATTCCTCACTTGACATAGCCAGATGCATATCTTTTAATTAGCAGATATAAAACTCAAGTCACTAATGAGTTAATAATTAATATCTTTAAAAGTAACCAGAATGATTTTCTTCATTTATAATTTGTTGTGTACTTTCTGTTTTTACATCCTCTTTCTTCTTCATGCCCAGCAAATAAGCACCCTGTGTCAATTCTAATTTCACATTTTCCTCTACCTTCTGCTATTTCCTGTGCTTTGCTCCAGTTTGACTGATAATTTGTTATCTATTACTTTTCTTTTTAAAATTATATATCATTTTTATTAAAAAAATTAATTTCAGTAATACAATCTTATACACAGTAAATTAAGAGAGAAGAATGTTGCAAATGAAGGCAAAAATACGTGTCCAAGGAAAATGTTGCAGGATCTAATCTGAGTCAGTCACTGGGATTAGAGGTTTAGTCTTCCTCGCTCCTGCTGGACCCATCCTCAGAGAACAGTCTCTCTCCAAAATGGATCATTGGGCTGTTCTATGCATAGTATTTATGTGGAGCCTGATTGTGCGTGGCTTCTGGTTGTTAATTGGGGGGTTGATGGCCAGTTATTAAGTTGTTGGTTGTTTCCTTATGCTGCCCTATCTTCAGTTCCTAAGTACCTGGTAAGCTGATGTAAATCAGCACTCCTGTTGACTGACAAGACTAAGAAGCGCAAAAAAAACCCTAAAAGAGAAAGAAAACAAAAAAGAATGAAATAAAAAGAAAATAAATATATGAAGAGGTGACTTCCAGTCTTCATCACCAGAAGTATAAATCTGTTAACTCTTCACCTATAAGGTTTCAGATAACCAATAATGCATCCCTTTAAGCAAATCCACAAGATATCAACTTTTCAGTTCTAGTGTCAGCAAAAAGTCTGTAAAAAGTTATCAGAATTTCATTAAAATGTGTTATTTTAACCTTAAAAACCAATTTTATATTCCTTTGATTTACTTCAGAAAATATTAATCTTTAGTTCATTCGAATATTGTCAGAGGAATTGATCTCTCTTCAATTCTTTTTTGTCCCATTGCATAGGCTTCTTTCAGGCTATTCTTTTGTAAATTCAATGAAAAGATCCAGATCATTCTATTGGTTTATCGTTTGCATTTCCCCTTTAATTTTTAAAGCCAGTTCTTTTATATATCCAGTAAAGAATTTTTATATGATTATTCTTTTGGGCTACCACTTTAAATACCTTTGTAATCTTATAATTCCCACCTTTTTAAATCCAATATTTCTAATCTCTGCATCAAGCAAACATGTTTCATCTATAATTCCTTCCTTAGCATCATTTAAATTTAGTTTATCCATAGAAGTCAACATCATTACTATGGTTGTTATTGTTTGCTAATTTCTGCTTCCATTCTTGGAAGTCTTTAATAGTTCAGATGTTACAGTGTTATGTGTCATTTTGTAAATCTCAATCTGAATCCAAATCATTTTTCTTTAGTCCTTTCTAGTGTCCACTTCAAATAATAAAGTCTCTAATCTCTGTTATGATTTACAGTAGACAAAATAATTCTGCTTTCCACTAAAAACTATTTATTTTATATAGTTTTACAATAAATCTTATAGTTTCAATATTCCAAATTTGTCTGGATCCTTGATTCATTTATAACACTCTTGGTTCAAAAGCTTATTTAGTCCTTTGCCATTTATTTCAAATTCTTCAAATTCATTCTTAAACTTATAATTAATTTTTCTTTTGCTCAGAGATGAAGACTCACCAGATGGCTTTTTAAACTTTATTGTTCCGAAGATCTCTGATAGCTTCATAATAACTAAATAGGCAATTTCTGAAAGTGATTAGAAATGAGATTAATACATTTAGTGTCCTTTAAAAGGCTTTACTGCGATTATGAGCTTGATGATTGATCCCTTTGTCTCCTGGCACTCAAACCCACAGGATACTGCTGTCCTGCAGTTTCTATACAAGGAGCAGCTGTCCAGTCCACATGTGAGCGATCTCCCATCTTCTCCTTGTCCATTCCAAAGAACTGGTCTTTTCATCAGTTCTTCAGTCTCTGCTCTTCAAGGAGATATGTGTAACTTGCCATTCCTTCACTGGAAATCAGGTCTGGCTGTTATCCATTGCTTTTCCAGTTTACCTACTTATTACTGTCCACAGCTTAAGGTCCCACCAACAGCATTATCTAATGGAATCCAGGAAGTGTGCTTCTCTGCCATGGAGCCTGCCCTCTGGAATTATATCCTCTAGAGATCTGGATGGCACCCACCCTGATGATTGCCAGGAAGCTATTAACGGCCTGGCTCTTCTCCCAAGTCTTTGGGCAGGGGACAGGTTAGGTCCCTGTTGAATTTCGACGGGAGTCATTGTTTACGTTGTGTTTGGGCCATTTCTGATCTCTTTTTGTTTTTTGTATTTTTTTCTTTATAATAATTGTAAATCACCGAGAGTCATTAGGAGTTGATAGCCTCTAAATTATATAAATAAATATGTAGGCTTTATGTCTTCTCTGTAGGACCAGCAGAAACCGTGGTTCATGCTGCATCTGTAGATGCCAAAACCCAGAAGCATGACACAAAATTCCCCAATTACCTCTCCTTACTCAGACAAGGACTTGTAAAATTAAAAAAGGGCTCTCAGGAGAGCACATACCATCACTGAACTGAATGTGGCTTTATTGGCTACATATCTTTGTTTTGCTTCCCTTTTGACCTCCCATTGTCAAAATTCCTCTTTCCCCATTTCTTAACTCAGCCCCTTTTATTCAGTTTTTCCCCCTCTTCTTTTTCTTTCTGCTTGCTCACTCTTTAACTCTACTGTTTGACTTTGGTGGTTTTGGCATAGAAGTCTTTCATCTCTCCCAGAAGTTTACTTGAGAGAATTTTAGACATAGTAGATTACACATTAGCTTTCTGGTTTCAGTAGCCTATCTGTTGTCTTATTGGCCCAGCCTTATATTTAAAATAATAAATTTTCCTTCTTATTTTTGAAAATTTATGAGCAGCACCTTTAAAAAAAACATCTAGTAGCTTTTTAATATAAATGAGCTTTGTAAGCTTAGATTTGCAAGATTAAAATCTTAAAACATCTGCAGTTGTAGAATCTATATCATTGTAAGAATGTTGGCTTCAAGAAATTACTGCAGACGTATCTGCTAGTACACGTAGTCCTTGACTTATGACCACAATTGAATCCAAAATTTATCTTGCTAAGCAAGACAATTGTTAAGTGAATTTTGTCCCATTTTACGACCTTTTTTGCCACAGTTGTTAAGTTGCAATATCCAAGGCCTTATATAAGGATGCGCAAGTCTTTTCACATGCATTTTTTATTTGGGGACAACAAAGTAATTGCAAAAGACACTACAAATACATTTGGGGGACTATGGAGAAAAATAAAAGAAAGAAAACGTGAATAAATAAGCTTCTGCCCAGATTATCTGTTTCCATAATTCCTGTCAAATATTTTGAGAAGCCTTAAGAAATTTGATGGTTAGATAAATATAGGTGTCACTTTCTATTTGTGACTTCTGATTGTATGGCCTTTTAAGAGGATTAGAGAAACAGTTAGTATAGCCTTTGATAAGGGGTTTTGAAAGGGCAAAAATGTTTTGTGGAAACATTCTCAGTAACTTATAAGAATAAAACCTATGTTAAAAGGTCAAGGAAAATAACAGTATGAGAGCCAATGAATTTTGTATGACCTTTCTTATGTACTGTAGGATTTGACTTCCAAGAAACACTTGCACATACTAGCTAACTTGAGCAATGTGTTCCTTTCTGTAAATAAATGTTACACTCTGGCATTGGCCAAGAGTTCCAGACCACCACCAGGTTGCATGCAATAGCTGTCCAGTGCTTATCTCGAGGTATGCCTAGAATCCTTTTCTGTTTTTTCCCACCCCACATATATTTGATGCCATCAAAACTAATAAGGCCAGCTATACCTTTGGCAATACATGTTCCACATAATGCCAGATTTTTTTTTTAAAAAAGTGTCCATATAGGAAGTTATATTTTTTCTGAAGACAAAATCCATTCTCAGTGTAATTCCACTTGCATTGAAAGAAAAGGAAAGGAGAAAGTTAAAAATAAGCTCCAGGAGTTTGCAGGAAAAAGAGAAATTGACAGGACTTATCTAGTGAAATGCCTCATTCTATTCTGTGAATAGAAATAGCACTTCTGTTGGTGAACATTCAAGATCCAACCCACTATTAGTTGATTACAATTTAAGAGTTTGTTCTGATTTTGAGATGCTTAGTGGGGTGAGAAATACAGTTATATCTAATTCTTCACCAGACCTTTAAGCAGTGAATACTACTTGAATGGTTTTTGTTTATATTTGTCTTTGTATTTTTTTAAATTAATGTTATTTTTATGAAGTTCCAGTCTACAGTTTGCTTTTTGTATTTTAATTATTCATTGAGAATCACTTTGAGATTTGGAAAATTCAGAAACAGTATAGAAGTACATTTAGTAGTAATAACTGAAAAAGAGATGCTTGGGGAATATTTTAATCGGGGAAAAAGATAAAACAGCTGAAGTATGAGAAAGAAGTAGAATCTTTGTCTAAAACTTAACTGCAACTCATCCGTATCCATTAAACTGACGTTATTCCAAAATAACCTTCCCAAACTCCAGATGGTTTGTATAGTAATTCCCATTATTCACAGTTACATTTGGGAGCCATGTTAGCTGACTTGGCTTCTTGGGTGTTTAGGTAACCGGGTATGTTAATTTAAAATATTTTCAAGACCTAAAAATCTGGAGTTCTTACTCTGAAGCTTTCTTTATTATATAACAAATTTGTGGTCCTAGCAAACAGAGGTTTTATTAACTTTCATTTCAGAATGTTTTGAGCACAATATTTCATGAAATGCCCTAATTTTGAGTGCGAAACGGGCTGTCAGAAATGCTGCAAATGTTTTATAATGCTTAAAATTGCCCCCATTTTTTTGCAAATTTACAAGCTTAAAATGAAATATTGCATGCTAATAATTTGCACTTTGTTTTTTTGATTTCTAATGTCAGAATTCACTGGCTATCGTGTTGAAGCAAGAACTAGTAAAAGAATAATCAGATAATCAGTTATGTTGCCTAGATGTAGTAATTTGCATTGTTGCATAATCTTAGATACCGGAAGGATTGAAACCAAACTTTTGGAGAATTCTGGCATCCATAGCCTTCTTCTGTAAATTGGTTAATAATGTAGATAATTTTTTCCCTTATTCTTTCAAAGTTAGAAGCATATATTATTTGCTAAATAAATCCTTGATTCCTCCTTGGAATACTACCATACATACTGTTTACATTTAAATAGTATAATAAGGTAATATAGGACAACCTTTCCCAATCTAGCACCTTCCAGAAATATTAAAGTTGCTAATATTGCTTTAAAGTATACTGTTTGGGAATCCTAGGCCGATGCATCTGGAGAGTGCTTGTTTTGATAGGAGACTTGCCAAAGGGTATCCAGTACGGTATCATCTTTTTCAATCTACATCTTTCCAGCCATTCTTCTACACACCATAAAAAAATAGTTAGACCAGTATTTACATAGAATAATTTTGGTGCAGCAATGAACATGAAATAATTTGAGTGGGAGAGGAAAAACTGGATGTATAAAGGGGAAGTAAATTTTAACAGTAAGAAGAACCTGAGGAGAGGGGAGCCATCAAAACGCACTGTAAAATGTTTCACATTCCTTGTGTATATTAGTCATCTGTCATAATTTTAGAACACAAATATTCATAGTTAAACTTCTTCTGATGCTGGCTATTAACTGCTAAAATGATACTTTACTAGTGATTACTTTTTTAATTAAACCCATGTATTAGCCATAAAGCTGCTTGAGTGCATTGTAAATAAAATGCTGTAATAATGAAGTGCTTTAATTACATTCCCTAAAGTATGCATAGTACTCTGTAAATTTTTTATTTAAATTTTTAACATGTTCTATTTTTTTTCCTGAAAGGCAGTTTGAATCTAGCCGTAAAGGCTGAAGCTTTAGCCTTTAAAGTCATTTGAGCAAATTCCATGGCTGTTCTCCCAGTTAGTGAGTTTTCATGGCATTTGCAGCAAGCTAATTGCTTCTGCTAATAAATAATCTAAAATCAATGCTGACAGCAGTTAATTGGCAGAGAGACTTTATTCTGTAAAGCACTTGGCTAACGACCTCCTTTAAATTAATAGCATTAAGTGCTATGAGGAAATAAATCTGAGGAATTGCCTGTCATTTGCTTGTCATGTCTAATAACTTCCAATAATGATAGCTGATAGATTTTTGCACATTCTATTATTGAAGTTGGTGCATGTAATTATTCTCCTCATTATATGTAAACAATTAGCAATATTTGGTGTTTCCTTGCAATAAAGCTGTTGACTACAACTAGAGGTTAGAAATTCTTTTTGAAGCTAGATTTTGTTTTAGCTGAGTGCAGACATGTGCATATCTGCATGTCTGTAATTGCATGTAGTCCAGGATTTCTCTGGGTCAGATCTGTGATGGACTTCTCACTGCTCTCCTCTTCCCTGCTCTCTCTCACCTATTCCGGGGGATTCCCCAAGTTTTAGGGATGAGATTTTGGAGGAGGGAGAAGCAGGACAGTTTATTGGGCTAACAAATGTTATTTTGTTGTACTCTTAATTTATGCACTAAAAGAAATACAATGACATGTAAAATCTAAAGAAGCCTATTTTACTAATAGAACTGATTTTTATTTTTAGCTTGAAGAAGTGATGGAAAAAGAAACATATAAGGCTGCTAAATTAATCCTTGAACGATTTGATCCAGAAGCCAAGAAGGCAAAGGTAGGGTCTGATCTCTGTACTAATTTTGTAGAAAGTGCACCATAGAGAAAAACACTTTATAATATTATTATAATTGACAGGATGTTGAGCCGCCATCTGCTGGAGCAGTTGCAGTTCCAAGACCTGGCCAAGGTAATAGCTCTACAAAACTGCTGCTTCTCATAAGGAAAATTGTATTTACACAATGTAATGTTTATTCCAAGAGGTTTTGAATAATTTGAAACATTGCTCCATCATGAATAGGATCTGTTCCTAAGCAAGAATTAGAGTAGGAGTGGTTCTTTGTGGATGAGTGAAGGGAGCATGGCCAAAAGAAGCAGAAGATTCTTCCCTCTCTCCGATAGGCATGGTGAATCCATGAAGCTGGTGGACACAAATATCCAAGAATGTATGTAGGTTTCTCTGCCTGGCTTGATCCTAGATCTCAGAGGGATACAGACTCCAGGAACAGCAAACCCTTTGGCTACAAATAAAATGACTTAAAACCTTTTTTTTCTATTAGCCATTTTTTCCTCTCACAAGTCCATAGACTTGACAAAATTCAGAAGATAAATTGTTATACACAAATACAAAGACCCGTCCTGTCTTTTCAGCAGCGAAACAATATTAAAAAAAAATCATATACATCCGGCAAAGAATTAAGACAAAGCTGAAGTTGTATTTTGAAGCCATAGAGAATTTTTTTTTAAATCATGCCTTTTCCTCTAGTCATTTCAACATGTACTGTACATGGATAATTTTCTTAAAGAGCTCTAAATAGGATGCAGAGTTTTGAAAATAAGTTGACCTGAAGAATAGTTCAGGGCAGAATTTGAATTGTGTCTCAAATGATACAGAAATCACATAAATTCCTGGACCTTTGGGTGCTAATGCTGTTCTTATCCACACTAGGAACATTTTGTTCAGAGATGGTCCCTGCCATAAGTAATGATACTGAATTCAGAGCTACTCATTGCAGCTTTGCTGGAAGGGCAATTGTAGCTCAACTTGTATATTCCCATGGTTGTAGTTCTGTATGGCTTAATACTTTATCAGTAACAAATGCACACACTGTACTCAAGTTGGAGTCTGCGGAACTATCACTTTGGTCTGGTTTTGATTCAATTGGGTGACTCCTATCTGATCCTCAGTCACACCAACAAAATGACAAGGTCAGCAGAGCAACAAGTTGACAGCACTTCAACACCTATTTTGGAACTCAGTTTTATGTATTAAGGATGATTTAACAAGCCTCCCCTTCTCTTTAAACAAGAGGCATTATTATAATGCACAACTCATTACTAACTAGGTATCTGATCTTTTTTTTTTGCATGGACTTGAAGTTGCTGTCCAGCCCTCCCCAACAGAAATCTAACCACAGCATCTCACTGTTCCATTATCTACTCAGAAAAATAACCAAATACTTTCTGTATTTTCTGGAGCAACTTGTTTATTTCTGCACTAATCAGATCTGATAACCACAGGAGAATTTAATTGTCTTTGGTAGAATAGGGGAGTGATGTTTGAATAATTATCTAATGGCCCAAATATCATTTGATTTATACTTGAATATAAGAGATTTGCATTTAAATGTAGGTTATGTCATCTGTACACTTATTCAAAAACGCCAAAAGATACATCATTGCTTCATCGTTGTTCAGGTGAGATCCTCTTGTACAGTGATAGGATTGAGTTGAAGAATAGACTGATCTGCTAACTTTAGTGCACTCTTCTGCTATTTTTGGAGAGCAACTTTCTTTCTCCTGCTTTGGCTAATACAAATATTATCGGCTAATACACCGCCCTGAGTCCCTTGGGAAAGGGCGGTATATAAATTCATTTAAACAAATAAATAAATATGTTGCCTGTTCTTGAATCACTTGGAATGCTGTTCTCTAAGTATGTGACTGTTCTGTCAGAACTTCGCCATCGGACCCCAGTGCGAGAAAATGTGCCTCCACCTGGCCCAGTTACATCAAAACAGGGATCTCCAAAAGCTATGGGTCTAGTGCCATCACCACCTTCTGGCTTGCCAAGAGACATTTCAGCACCCGGGGGACCTCCAGAGAGAACTCTGTCATCAGCCTCACCGCCAAATATGTTACAGCGACATCCTGGGTCCCGTACTTCCTCAATGCCTGGAATGGGTAAACAGAGCACTTAATGTTGTTTACAGTTTATATTGTTTCCTCTAGTTACCAATAAAACAGGCCATTTTCAGACAGTATGGAAATAGCATTTTGTTGGGAAATAGAAGAGCAGTTATCTGATTAAGCAGGAGTTCCATATTCAATTAGCCATAACTCTTTACAGCTGGCACCTTATGATAGCAAAGCCTATTGCCTGAGCTCATTTAACTGTTATGGCTTCTTTGTTTAAATGGCAATAAAACTTTGCAGGATTCTGTAGTCAACAATATAGCATACCTTTTTATGTTCTTGCTTTAGGCAAGCTCCAGGCTTATATAAATCAGGTACATAAGAAAACACTTTCAGAATACATTCAGTTTCATACAAAGCTCTGGACATATTTTTAATGCGTGTTTTGACATTTATTTAAATTTTTCTTTTAAGCAAAAAATATAGTGCTGTAAAGATTAAAGCATAAAATACTCAGGAACTGAAGAAAATTTTTCCCGTTAGCAGAACTTTCTAAAATAGCAAGCTGATAACCAGGAGTTAACATCACTTAGCATCTTATTTGAAACATTTGGCCTCTCAATTTGTTTTAACTGAACTCGGAATTTCTGTTTTGTAGATGCATCTTTTTTCAGATGTGCATATAAAACTTTGCAATGAGTACTTCTCATTTATTCAACAGCATTTGTAGGCTACCTCAAACTGTGTGGAAGTAGGTAGCAAAAAACAATTCGGTGTACAATAAAATTAAAAAATCAGAAACATTATAGTATTTTTAAATGAATTCATGATTATTACCCAAACCACACTAAATACCAGAAATGTAGCACCAATTTTACTTGTGTTCAGAAAGCAAGGAAGTTTGCAGTCGTCCATAATTCAGGTATTCCCTGGAGTTGGGCTGCTGCTGAGAGAAGTATTTTCATCTGATTCATATGCTTCCTGCATTTAATGCTAGTTAATTCTCAGAGTGCTTTTGTCCATCTTTTCCAACTTCTGAGCAAAGTTTAAGTATTAAAGGATGAGGTTATTTTCCAAGATGGACGGCTGGCTCTCCACATACTCTGTACCTCGGTGATTTTTTTTTGCCTGTTTTGCTTTAAATTATGACTACTTTGAGTCCTCTGTTTAATTTCAAGCTGTGTTTATATAACATAGCTACCTCCAGTATATAGTATGCTTGATTTTCCATTTGATTATCCTGGAGACAAAAGTTATTAACTTTACTATACAATAGGTGACATTGTCTAAGCCTGTCTTCCCCAACATTGCACAAACTCAGGTCCACATCTAGGCATGTTTATGTTGTCAAGCTAAGTGGTAGCTGACTATATTCAAAGAAGTTAAGTTAAACAGGATTTCTTGGTTCTTTATATAGAATGCCAGAATGTGATACTACTGTGGAAGAAATAAATTGAAAGCACTTCATGCAAGAACATTTCTCCTTGAGAAATGAGAAGATCTGAATACCAAGTTCTTGCCATCAAGAACTCCAACTATAGAAGTATTTATATTGTGTTAATTCTTTGTTTGATTTTACTATAAATAGGAATCATGTTATTGGAGCCAATTAGCAGATGCAAGTCTGCGTATCACACAGGAATGCATTGGTGCAGTAATGGGAAATGGAAGGAGTTGAGTCTGTGTAGAACTCTTGCAGGATGAGTGAATGATTATGAAGCCATGTATGAGGAAACTTTATATTTGCTTACTCGGCACTGTTTTGGGCTGTTGCTGACTTGGAATGGGGACTTTTATTTCTTTTTAAAATAATTTTTGCATTTGGTGGTGGTTCAGCTCTCACAACCCCAATAATCTCACAGGTCACTTACAGGTTGGCACATACTTCATAGCAATATACTGTATATACTCGAGTATAAGCCTAGTTTTTCAGCCCTCAAAAAGGGCTGAAAAAACCACCC
>JANHJO010006641.1:5909-16183 GCA_032468235.1 Pseudoxyrhopus heterurus | reverse complement strand
TTTAGGCCTGAAAATCAGCTGATTAGTATAAGCCGACTCGAGTATAAGCGCTGATCGGCTTATACTCGGGTCAATAAATTTTACCCAGGTTTCCTGGGTAAAATTGGGGCCTCGGCTTATATTCGGGTCGGCTTATACTCGAGTATATACGGTAAAATTATTTTAACTTTTGTAACTGAACTGGATTAATAAAAGCTGAACATACATTTAGAGAAAGTGATTATTAATAATACAATAATAATTTAATATAACAATATAAATAGGCAATGCCATAATACTGTCAATCCTAAATGTAGACTGTGAATTCTTTGAAGACAACCACAGCTACATATGCAACCCCTGTCACATGACAATGGTGGCTGCAAATACAAGCAAAATATAGCAAAGTATTATTTTGTTTTGAAGTTCCAATCAGCAAGCCAGATTCTATTGATGAACAGGTCATACCTGTTGCATACCTTTCAGTGAATAGTTTGTGTCCTGGTTTCTTCACCTCTTTTTGGCCTTCGGGCACACTGAAATTTTGAAAGTGCATTGTGATTGCCCTGAAAGCCCATTTGCAAAATGACCATTTGTAGTGACAGGACGCATCACAAACTAAAAATTCAAGTAGGTTGTGAAACTGGGAGGTTGCCAAGAGGAATATTCATTGACACACTTATTGGCATTGCTAAAGCTTCTGGATGTTCATAAAATTATCTTCTGAATTGTATGTTTTAAAAAGATTATTTTGAACTTTCTTTCCCAAGCCACCCAGTGTCTTCCAGCACATTGGCAGTCTTGCTTCTTATTTCCCAGTGATTTCTTTTCTTTTTTCCCAGCATTCAGTACTAATTTTGCTATTAGCGTGTGTGTGTGTAGGGGGGGGGATGTAATACAAATGCTGCCCTACTATAAAATTATTTTTTGATTTGAAATTAAAATTTCAAGCTCTGCCATAAGCAAGTGATAGAAGATTTCCCTATTTCTCTGCTTTGATGTACTGATCCTGGGATGGATCTAATGTTTATCTGTGACAGACAGAGGCTAACCTATGCTTCACTTTGGAGGCATCCAGCAACTGGTTCTTTCCAGGATTCCATACTCGTTGGCAGTTCTGATGGGTGCAGCTTATCTTCCATGGATTGGGGGTGGGGTATATGCCAAAGGCACATTTGAGGCAGGCAAGAAAAAAACCCTAAATGGAAAGGAATTGTTGATAATGTTGCTGTGTGGAATCTTTTTTGTCTTTACTCCAGTAGGGTGGGACTATGTACTACTAAATTTCTGAATACCACTTTGGGTAGCTTCAGGTGCCTCTGGCACACAGATGTAAAACTTAAAACAATGGAGGGAAGAAAAATTAATGCACTCTTCCATTTTTTTTTAAATGACCCATGTCCATTAATGGTAATCATTGTTAATGATAATTGTTAAATGTGATCAATTTTAACTATATCTTTTGGCAATTAGGAAATGAACACCCTCAGTTAACTCAGTTTTGTAGCATACATGATGACAGTCCTGGTGATTGTATTGGTACAGGAATTTCATTGACCATTAGCACTGTATGTAATACCGTATTTAACTTATAATGCATCCTTAGCAGCATAAAAATAATCAAGTTTCTTGAGTTACAATTTCCTATCTTATGAGAAATAACAAAGTCCATATGACTGCATTTAATTAGCTTTAAACTAGAAAAGATCATCCATTTTTTCATTACATTATACTTTGTGGAAGAGAATCAATTTAACATGTATTATTACAGAGCTTCCATATGTCTAAAAATTAATAACCAGCAGGTAGTTGAGAGTTTGCCAAGCTTTGCAGAAATAGCCAGTCTGCCCACAATTATTGCTTTTGATGTTCATATTAATTACCGTTGTCCATATCAGCATGAAGAATAAGAAGTATGCTTAGATGGTTTGTTACTGTGCCAAGTAACCGGAGAGATTCTTGGGGCACATGAGCTCTTGTTTTAGGCTTCCTAATTATAGTTAGGCTTTACTTTGCAATAGGCAGTTCCAGTTGAGATTGCATCCAAAATAAAATTACATAAAAATAATAATCTTGAATGCTAATTTGTTTTTTTGTTTGTTTTGTTTTGTTTCCATTCTCTGCTCCTAAAACTATTTATTTGGAAAAATAGGCCCTTTTGTTGGCAATTGGACATTGTTGGACTCTTCTTAATCTGTGTAAAATAAAATAGTGTCTTATTCAGGTTGACTAATAATTATAATAGAAATTAACATTTGCAGTTTATATCCCTAAATTTGTTTTTTTTTCTGTTTGTGATAGTAAAGTTTGGCAGAGTTTGGGCTTTAAGAATTCTTGTCTTCAGGCAGCAAATACTTCAAGCTACTTCCTAATTTAAGGTTCTCCAAATATGTTATATTACACTTATACAATTCTTAAGAAGTAATTCCGAAACATATTGTAGTCTAACAGTTGACACTGTTGGTGTCAACACTCTCTTAAGAATTGACACTGTTGCTAGACCAACTTGAAAAGGAATGTGCCTTCATAGATTTGAATGGAAAACATCATGAGGAACCTGATGGAAGAAAGTCTACCAGTATTGCTTTGCTTGTCTGATAAGAAGAAATAACCATGTAATTTAAACATAAATTTTTAAACATTTTCATGATATTTGATTCAAAACCTGTTTCTTCTTGAGATTATGCACAACAAATTTCCATGTATTTTTTCATTCAGAATCCATTGAGAAACATTGATATACAGTTACCCTAAATAGTTTGATTTTCTGAATAAATATATTATCTGGTTTGGTTGGTCAGTCTCTGGTCCATCCATCCATCCATCCATCCAGTTTATATTATAGCCACCCACTTGTCAAATGACTATGGCCAACTAAGGTTAAAACATCAGCTACAAAGGAAAATTGTAAAAATAATAGGACATAAGAAACTAAAAGATACTGCATTGGGGGAACCAGTCAGCCATCTCATACTTGCCACAGGCTTGTGCACCATCCTGGCTCAGTCTCTATTTTGAAACCTATTAGGCTTCCATTTAAAAATGTGTATGTTGTATGTGTTAGGCTAGAGCTGGTAGTCCTTTGGGACAAGTAGTAAGGCAGATTGTACCCAAAACAACAGTCCTTTAGAGAACAGCACCTCCTCCTACAAGGCATGGATAATAGCCATCCTTCACCTCTAAATAAGATGCTTGAGAACACTCTCGATGACATTACAATTTGATTATCAGAGCGCGGCATGTTTTACCAATCCTCAACAGCTGAGCCATTCTGTGGAGCATAATGGTAACAATTGGGAAATTAAGCCTCTTCTTTCTGAATTAACATATTACACACTTTTTAGGCTTAATTGTTGCTTGAATTCTTTTTTTGAAAGTACTAGGATAGGCAGATCTTGATCTGATCTAATGTATTTAAGTACATTCTTGCTTTTTTTTTTAAAAAAAAAAGAGAGGTCAGCTATACTTTAAATATTAAGGTATTCGTTAATGAAACACTCATCAGTGAAGTAGGCTTTCTGATTTAAAAAATCCCCAAGATTAAAATCATCACTGCATTGGAGTGTGACACTGAAATGGAATTTGAAAGCAGAGATTTATAAATATGCTGAAGTTGTTTGTTAATATTAAAAATAATTATGTTTTATTTGACTCAATAAAGCAAGTTCTTCAGGCTGACTAGAAGATAAGCTGACTATTAAAATCACTAAAACAGTAGAACACAATAATAAATACTCTAGGGAGGGAAATAAGAATATATAAAAGCTACTCATCTAATATGGGCAGTTAAAATCAAAGTTATTTATAAAATACTTAGGAGAAGAAAATTAGTTTGTCATTAAGATTTGCCTTGGAATAGGAGAGAATGGAGCATTCAAAGAGCATCCTTCTGGATAGGAGAGGGATAGTGCTCTTCTTTGCAGCCTTATGGAGTTCTTGTTAATAGCACTGTATTTATATAGCAATAGCACTGTATTTATATACCGCCTATCAGGGCTTGCAGCCCTCTCTAAGTGGTTTTACAATGTCAGCATTTTGCCCCCAACAATCTGGGTACTCATTTTACCTACCTCGTAAGGATGGAAGGCTGAGTCGACCTTGAGCCAGGTGGGATTCGAACTGCTAAATTGCAGGCAGCTGGGAGCTGAATACTTAATTACTTAAGTACAGCGTTCTTACCCGCTGCACCACTCAATAATGATCTAAGGGCTGACGTATTATGTAAATTCAGCCTATTATTTTTTCAATTAACCACAGTTAAGCAGACGAGCCTTACCACAAACAGAAGGTTGTGTCAAAGGTTGCGCTTGTACAGCATGCTAAAGCCAGATTAATGACCCAGCATGCTGTCTGAAGCTGGACCTTGGATCAAAATGTGGTTAAAACAGAATAGCATTACCACAGTTTACACCCAAGGTTTGTTGGGAAACCTGTCTAAATTCCTATTTTGTATATCCAAAGGATTTGCAAAAACTCAAGATAGAGAGATCAGGAGGAGAGTTACAGCTGCTGCTGAAATGGGGCTTGTTTGAGCTGACTTTGTATTTCATTTTCATTTTCCTGCAGTAGATTTTCATAGACTTCAGAAGTATTTTTAAACTGTTTTTCAAAAGGAAAATCACTATAGAGTTGGCTGGTTACCATTGAAGATGCTGTTTCCATGCAACTTAGAACTGGTTTCAAATTTTTAGAGGTTTGATACTGTTCTATCAGTAAGTGCCTAGCCATAAAAATGCCAGACTGGGATAAGTACATTGGGAACCAAATATACTACAAATAATACTGCTGAGCATCCATTATAGCTTCTGCTGTGGCTTGGGAATTATTTTTCCAAAGCCTGGAAATCTGGAATCTACTGAAACCTTTTTATTTCCCCAGCTACAAATCTGTTACATATCAAAATCCACAATGTAGACTTTACTTTTTGGTAGGCACCTCCAGATTCCCAAGAAGATTGTATTAGTTTCCTAATCAATAGGCACAATTTTTTTCCACACAGCACTCTGGACATTAATATGAGATTAATATTAATATGGAGTGGCACAGTGGTTAGAATGTAGTATTGCATGCTAATTCTGCTTACTGCCAGGAGTTCGATCCTGACTGGCTGAAGGTTGACTTAGCCTTCCATCCTTCCAAGGTCAGTAAAATGAGGACCCAGATTGTTGGGGGCAATATGCTGATTTTGTAAACCACTTAGAGAGTGCTTTAAAGCACTATGAAGTGGTGCTATGAAGTCTAAGTGCTATTGTTGTTGCTATTAATGGAATAATAATATGATAGATCCTGAGCTCTTTTGGGAGGCCCATACAGACTAGCCTTCCCTATGTTGCACCTATCATTTCCTACATTCTGCAGTTTGTTACACATGCAAGATATTCCTCTCCATTAATATAAGGTCTGATGAGTAAAAAACGTCTGATTCTTAGAATTCTCAGAGCTTTATGCAAAATCATTGTTGCAAATCTCTTTCACTTGTCTGTTGTGCATAAGGGAGGTCAGCCTACACTGGGCCAGACATCAAAAAGGCAGCTAGTTGAGTTGCCTTGCCTTCATCATGGCCATACAAAGCCTGTCTTCGATAATGGTATAACAATAATTTCTTAGTCAGGAGATAGGCTACATTATGCAGCCATAATCATAATAATTGCCTGCCTTAATTCAGGTTCATTTTAGTACTGTGCAAGAACTTGAGGCTGATATGAAAAGGAACATATGTTTTTGTGGTTGCTTTGTTGCTTTGCCTACTAACACAAAACACCTTAAAACTGGCTTTTGGACCATCTGCTTTTAGTGATACTATTTTGTTAGAAAATATACTGAATTGTTCAAGGTTAAGAGGTAACACTTATTTTTTATGCCACCTAGCCTCTAGATTGTCATTTGTTACCTATCAATTGAAGCCTCTCTTGTGCGAAACATCCCTTACCTGATCTCTCCCCCGGGAATACTGTGTTCCAAATGATCATTCCTACTTGAAGGATGCTTTTGAACATAAAGGAAACATCTTGCTAAGTAACTTAAATATATTGTGTGAGAGAAAGTGTCCTCTGAATCATTTTAAAATTAGTTCTTAATCACAGCTGAAAGTTGAGGAGCCAAATTCCCAAAGTTCACTGTTGCAAAGGAGCCAGTATGTATAATGTCTGATTAGCAAACTAGGCTGCCATGTAAATATTGAGTATATTTACACAGTGGCATTTTAAGATGACGTCAATTCTTTTCCTTTCCAACCTAGTAAACTGCCGTGACTCAGTGCTGGTGCTAAACATTTGAAAGATTAAATCGAGGACACCAGAGTAATTGCTTTAACAGTTACTTTAAGGATTTCCCAAGCAGAAGCACCATCTCCTGGGATTTCATGAAGTTAAATAGGATATAAATAGGAACACAATTCACCCTCGCTTTTAAAAGATTGTTTAAAAACAAATGGGTTGGAAATTAGGGAGTTGTTCTGTTTACGGGTTTTTTTTTAACAGAACAAAATAAGGACATAATAATATGTAGATTTTCAGCCACTCAACTGGTCCACTTCTGGAATCTGATGGACCTGTTTGGGTTTCAAAGAGAGCTGAGGAAGCTACCTGCTGATCTACTACACAGTCTGGCTGAGGCTCTGGCAACTGTCTGGAATAGGGAGTCTTCCAAAGCTCTAGACATAGTCGCACCTATTCAGCCTCTCCAGGCACATCACTCTTGTTTCTCCGTGGTTCACGAAAGAATTGAGACAGTTGAAAAGGGTCAAGAGATACCTGGAGTGCCACTGGAGTTAAATAAAGAATGAACTTGACCGAACTTGGGCTAAAGTCATTATTAAGGTTTACCTCATGGTGATGACTAATGAAATATCAATACCTCTCAGGTCTTATTGATCCATAGAATGCTGCCCAGCGTCCCTGTTTAGGGTCACCTGAACCCTCCTTGGGAAGGATGGCCAGGAGCTCCATCTCCAGGGTCACATGGAGGAATTATCAAGGCCTTTAGAACATAAAATCAGTCAGATTCATTCATAGTTGGATTTCAAGCATGGTGCAAGTCCCAAGAAATGGACTTATCCAGTTATCTGGGACTGTTTTGATTCTGGTGGACTTAAGAAAGTGGACAGGGTCATGTGGAATGTAAATGCAACTACTTGGGTATTAGATTCATGCCTCTGCTGGCTGATTAAGGCTGCCTGAGAAGTTTCAAGTGTGTAGATCCATGCATTGGTGAATTCATTCTTGTCAGACAGGTATTTCTGACTCCTTTTCAGGAGACACTGGTTTATCCTCTACTCAAGAAACTATTGCTGGGTCCCTTCATGTTGGATATTTTTCATCTAGTCTAGAGGTATTGTAACTCTGAGGAACCTGGAGGAAATGGATTATCTGGATCATTTTCTGTCAGGTTTTAGGTTTGGGTACATGATTGTAGCTGGATTGGTTACACTCATGGATGGTCCCTGCTAGGAGATGGATGGAGATGGTACTTCCATCCTTGCTCTCTTTGACCACTCAGTTTGTATTAAGAACAAAATTTCAGCACATTTTTTAAAATTGACATTCCCCCTTCCCAAAAAGGTAATACTACATTTTTTTAATCCAACTGACATAATTCTACTCATTTAATGTTTCCTTTTTGTTTATAGCAGATTATTCAGGATCACAATCTTACTTCTTGATTAAGTTAAAGTGAGGAATCTTTTTCTTTCCCTTCAAATGTAATCAGGGCAAACCAGATTGTTTTTCTTTCTGATTGGCTTCACAAATTGCACTATATCATATTTATTTAAAACCATTGTTTATGAATACACAAAAATGTAACAAATTGGCTGGATTCACACAACATAGGAAGCCACAAGGCATACTATGATTTAGGGCAGCATATAAATCCAATTATTTTATAACATTCACCTCAATCTCTACTGTTTTTCCTTTGGCAGGTTGAGTACTCCACTGTTAAAAAATGATCATGTATTGTAACCTGTAACATTTTCATAGCTAAGAAGTTCAAACATGAAGACTAGGCAAGTTCTTCACCAACCTGGCCATGTTTTCAGAGGATGTCCTTTAGCAAGACTTTGGGCAGAGCCCCAAGCCCTGGAAGAGAGTGAAAAGTGAGTTTGTTTCCCTATTTTGCCAGTTCAGTTTAGCCAACATGATGATGAGCAGAGTAAAATGCTGCAAGGAAGGGGCAATTTAAATCAGTTCCCCAAGTCAGATGCTGTACAGAGATCTTTATTTTATGCTGTTTCACTTCCTAAACTTTATTCTTTGATTTAGAACAGTGTTTTTCAAAATTTTCAATTTTAAGATTTGAGGACTTCAACTCCCAGAGTTCCCCAGCCACCAGAGAAATTCTCCAGCCACTACGGGAATTCTGCTGGCTGGGGAACTCTAGGAATTGAAAGATACACATCTTAAAGTTGTCAAGTTTAAAAACACTGATTGAGAGGATTATAAAATATAAACAGACTACCAGAATACATAGCAATAACAACATTAAAAAATAAAAAATAGAATATGGTCACACATAATCTCTTTAGCCATGAATTACTGAATAAACCACAATTTCATGTATTTACAAATCAGGCTAAGTTGTTAACCATAGTTTACTTATTACAATTTGTACAATAAGGAAAGACTGTGTAGACCACATTCTGCTTTAGAATGCACATTAGTTACGCCGAAATCTGAACATGTATGCTCCCAGACTGTTTCAACCAGACACTTTAACAGGGAACGTATTAGCAGAAGATAGGATGAGTGAGTGTCAGAACTTGTTCACTTTTGCTATTTGAGCTGACAAAATGCATTGTTCTCACTGCACTGGATCCTGGGCTTCTAGCCCAGCTCACCTTATGGCCTATCTCACAGCTGATAATAGCAAGTCCTCGGTTTTCAGGAAGGAAGACATATTATACCTCAAAATATTTCATGTACAACTAGTCTTCGACTTACAACAATTCATTTAGTGACTGTTCCAGGTTATAATGACACTGAAAAAGTGACTTATGACCATTTTTCACACTTATGACTGTTGCAGCATCCCCATGGTCATGTGATCAGAATTTGAACTCTGGGCAATTGACTCATATTTTGATGGTTGCAGCATGCCAGGATCATGTGATCCCCTTTTGTGACCTTCTGACAAGCAAAGTTAATGGGGAAATCAAATTCACTCAACAACTGTGTTACTAACTTAACAATTGCAATGATTCACTTAACAATTGGGCAAGAAAGGTGGTAAAATGGAGCAAAAATCACTTAATAACTGTCTCACAACAGAAATTTTGGGGTCAATTGTGATCGTAAGTCAAGGACTACCTGTAATTTGATGTTTCTTTTCAGTAATTTTTTTTTCACATACTTTATGCTACTGAGGCTATGTGTAGAGCATGGGTGTCAAACTCACTGTGTCACGTTGCCATCACGTGACGTTTTGTGACATTTTTCCCATTCGTGGAGCTGGGATAGGCGTGGCCTGCGCATGATGCATCCGACCCACGGACTGCCAGTTTGACACCCCTGGTGTAGAGTGATTTCTCCAATGGTGATATTCTTCAATGAACATGCCAATTTCCTGTCTTCAGTTTGCTGCTTCTAGATTCAGTCTAATAGAAAGCAGTATGGTAAGATTCAAGACATTTGAAAAATCCACTGAAACAGATTCTTATGCTCAGTGATTCTTTCACTGAAGTAATGTGCAATGCTTGCCATCAAAGTTCACTGAAGTTAGCTGAGAGAGCTTTGTTTACTTCAAAGGGCCTTGGATCAGGCCTCAGAGTACACTTTAAGAAAGCCCATAGAATTCCAGCCTGCTTAACCTGTTTATCTTTGATAAGATTTGTAAGAAATGCAAATAGAATAAATTTACTCAGAGTGATCAGCAAAGCTTGATAATGTAAAGCAAGTTCCAGTATACAGCATGTCCTAGAGACTCTGTTATATCTTAACAAGATATAAAACACCTCTCAAAGAATGCTTGTTTAGGTTATCAGCTGTTTCTCTTTCAATTCGGTGGCAGAAGAAAAGAGGCCTGTAGAAAAGAACATAAATAATGCAGTAGGTTGCTATTATTTTTCCTCATTCAATATGTGTGTATGTGTGTGTATACATACACACATACATACATATATGAAACCATATGTGGTATAATGAAGAAGGTATTGGACTGGCACAGGTGAGATGCAAGTTCAAGTTAAGGAAAGGAAAGGAGAGAGGAAAGATAAGGGAAAATAAAGAGGGAAAGGAAAGGAAAGGAAAGGAAAGGAAAGGAAAGGAAAGGAAAGGAAAGGAAAGGAAAGGAAAGGAAAG
>JANHJO010006640.1:5930-16516 GCA_032468235.1 Pseudoxyrhopus heterurus | reverse complement strand
TGAGGTTGGTAAAATGAGAACCCAGATTGTTGGGGGCAATATGCTGATTCTGTAAACCGCTTGGAGAGAGCTGTAAAACACTGATAAGCGGTATATAAATCTGATGCTATTGCTATATATATATTTACTCTCCAACTTTTCTCTCCAGTTACTCTGTTTTGCAGTCTTTTTTTCTCCTTCTCTCCTAACTATGAAAGTAAGTGTCCCTCTAAGGCAGGGCTGTGAGACTCCCAACCCACAGGCTGGATGCATCACGTGCTGCCCATGCCTGGTTTAGCGAAGGGGGGAAAAATCCCGATACCTCACGTGACACTGCCGTGATAACGTGAGTTTGACACCCCTGCCCTAAGGGTTCTAGTCTCCAGCATCTATATAACAAGCTGGACCAATGAGACTGGTGTTTCTATATCTCCTGCACCAGCTGTGGGGAGGAGCTAAATATTATAGTTCATCCGCCCTCACAACAGGACAACTGCTCTTCAAGTCCAGAATTCAGCTTCCTCTCCCCTTTTCTCATGCTGTTTACTGACCTGCACCAACGCATCAGCAGCCAAGTCAGGCCACTAAAAACCATAAGCCGCAAACAGGAAGCTGCAAATCCTGTTCGAGTTCACAAATTCACCTGTACAAAATAATCATCTTAGAACTGTGCATCAATCCATACAGTATAAAATGAACCCAGGAATAAAATTCATGGTGAACTTATTTTAAAAGACATTCTGTTGAAAAGAAGGAACATGTTTACTATCTGCAGCTAAGATATTAGAGTTGAATCATTGGCTTTTGCGAACATTAGCTGTATGGGGATAGGCTCTTAACCTTATTAGTGTCAACAGATAATGTTTAAGTACTTGCATTACAAGGCAGGAAAAGCGGCTCTAAGCAATAACTGCTAAGTAACTTTGAAGACGAAGGCAAAGAAATAGTCATTAATAGGATCTACGGACTTTCTGCAAGCAAGATTGGGCTCTTTTATATAGTAGTGACAATGGGGATCTTAGGGGGTTATACTCCTTCCACTGTTATTGGATATAAAAGAAAATTCTCCCATCCTTTTTGAATAATGGTATTTAAGTGAGAAATTGTGGAAGCTGAGATTTTAGCTTTCTGGGAAGCTTATCTTTTTTTCTTAGCCTTTGTTCTTTTATAAACTGAATCATATATCAGGTTTACTGTGCCATTATGGGTGGTTTTTATTATCTCTAAGATTCAGTGCTGTCCTATTCACATAAAATAGTAAAGACTCCCTGGAGTCAGATTCAGTTCCTAGTGTCTTCATGGACATAACTATCTAGTTTTCTTGGCAACCATAGAAAAGTAGTTTGCCCTTGCCTCGTTTTTGTTTGTCTGTTTGTTTTATTCCCCCAGGGCATCCTACAGGCATGATAGTCTCCTAACCTATTACTAATTGCTAGTAGAGTATTTTGTTTTCTGTTACCACTTAGGACTGGAGTAGGAGACTATCAGGAAATTCCATAGCAGTAAATTATATTGGGAAGTAAAGAAAAATAAAAATAAAGCCACAATGTTCCAGTGATACCTTAAAAAAAAACACCTTAGGATCTGTTTACCTATAGAACCATCTCCTATCATGTCTGCCTAATCAGAATCAAACTGGAAGAGTTAATGTGCTCCAAAACCAGCTATAAAGCACTGACCCAGGAGAGGAGTGCCTTCTCTGTAGGTGCACCTACCCCATGGAATAGAATTTGCCCTATGTCCAAATAATCCTCACCCTGCTGTCTTTTCATTAAGATATGGGTTCTCTGGGTCATCATTGTCATCAGCCATTCGGTCTTGTCTGACCCTTGGTGATGCAGTGGTTAGAGTGCAGTACTGTACGCTACTTCTTCTGCCTGCTGGCTGCCTGCAATTTGGCAGTTCAAAACTCACCAGGCTCAAGGTTGACTCAGTCTTCCATCCTTCCGAGGTGGGTAAAATGTGGACCTGGATTGTTGGGGACAATATGCTAACTCTGTAAACCACTTGGAGAGGGCTGTAAAGCACTGTAAAGCGGTATGTAAGTCCAAGTGCTATTGCTATTCTCCATGCCCCTCTGCCTCTGTCCCTCTGCTATCTGGGTAGAATATAATAATTCATTTCCTGATAATATTCCTTGCTTTTATGATCATTTGAATTTATTTTATTCTTTTCCAGATGTATTACATCAGTGCCCCCCCCCCAACCTTTTGGGCACCAGGGATCAGTTCCCTGGAGAAAGGTTTTTCTGCGGACCAGAGGGGGCATGGTTTCGCTTACTGCCTGCACCCTGCAGATGGGGGCTTCGCTTGTTTGCACAGCCCAGTTGCTGGCATGCTGTGGACTGCTGCCAGTTCACGGACCAGGGATTGGGGATCCCATATTACATGTATTATTGTTTTCTTGGTCTTTTCTATTCTACTTTTTAAGCTCTAATGTGTAAGGCACCTAGAATTACTCCAGTTACTCCAATAATTGAGTAGACATGCAAACTGAGTTCAAGGAAACTAAGAATGTTGGCATTGGATTGCTCTCATTGAAATCAAGCTTTTTAGAATTGATATCATTGGAAACTATATTTGGTTGCAACAGTCTGGTTCCAGGATCTGGCATTTTAAAACAACATTCAAATCACTGTTTGTACAATCAGATTTGTGTAAATAGACTGTCCATAACTGTCTGGTACTCCCATTGGTGGTGACTCTGCAAACACTCATGTATTTTCAATACATCACATTCATTTCTCATTTCCTGCTAGCTTTGGAATTGGAAAGCCTCTTGAATTTTCTATCAAGACTATAATATTTTCTAAGATGAAATGTGTGTCTCTGTTATTAACTGCTAAAAACATTTCCACATAATCTGTGTCTCCTGCTTGAATTCAATATGTCCCTGTTCTACCTTCAGTTTCAAAGCTATTGGATTTATTTTGTTTGTTTAGGACAAATGTATCCTGTCCTCTGAAACTTTTCAAATCATTCTGGATTTTAGCTGTATTCATGGCATTAATGTAAGCTGTTCAGGAGCTTTACTTAGCATGGAGAGACAAAAGGAGATTATTTTAGTTTTAAACCTATATTTTGTTGATGGAATCTTATGATATATTTGGCAAGATTATTTTTATTTTCTGTTTTCTTGTCTCTTAATAAAAGATTCATTATAATTTATTAAATGTTGACATTTATATTTTACTTGAAGTAAATTAAGTTTTTAATTTCTTCTTTTGGTTCTGTCTACAGTGAATGAAATATATACCCTTCCTGCACAACAGCTGGTACTTTATTGTTGTGATCACACTTAAGCCTTAGCATTATTGGATTATTCATGTACTCTAGCGATCTAACATAGTACGAACAATTATAGTATATCCTGAGTGTATCTATATAGAAATTATGACATTGTGTATAATAGAATTTGTAAGCATGCATCTAAAAGGGGGCATCTGTAGAGTACTTGTGGCTTTACAATTCCCATTTTGCAACTCCCAGAATAACCCATTTGCACCACTAAAATTAGTAATTACACTCGCAATATTCAGAAGTAATGTTTTTCCCCCATATTTTTATTTATTCTTAATAAGGTTGATACGTTAACTGTTGTGAGGCAGTTTCATTCATTTATCCATCCCAATGTTTTTCCCCAAAATATGAAAATGTGACAAAACATTTCAGTGCTGCCCATCTGGTAATATCACTATATTTCCCTGAAGCTTCCCTGATGAATAGAGTTGGAGGCATCCATCATTTAGTAGGGTCAATTTTATTTTAATCTGCAACTATGAGATATAAAGTTTGTACACCACATGATGATGGTCGAGGACTAACTTGCAAGAATGCTTTTAAAATTATTTTTATTTATTTATTATGATTATGATTTTTTTTTAAGAAATAGCTAAAATCTTATGTGATAGTCAGGTTGATTTAATTGGGAAATTGCATCCCTTACATTATGGGACATTCCATGCACTTGTATGGAATATGGAGAGGTTAATGACAAACTTTTATAACCAGTTTTCAGAAGTTAGAATGAGCAAACCAGAAGGAAATAGAACTAAACATATATGTTTCCAAACATTTGGTCTGTGTCATGAAGTGGTCAGAAACTGTATGCAGCTCTGTATTTAAATGCATGTTAGTCTCATTCCTGGAGGTGCAGTGAAAACAATGCTTCATTCAAACACATATATTTGAAATGTCTTAAAATCATATCTGGGAAGAAGTCATTGATACATTAAGCTGACTTTGAGAGAAAACTTAATATTTTCAGATATCCATATTCTTTTGAACCAAATATCTATTACATGAAAATTGATGACTGGCAAGAAAAATGGATTTGTGTGCCACTCTTATTGCTCCATCACTGGAAAGAAAAACAATAATGCTTCAATTATTGAGTGGAAGTTACATATGACTTAGAAACCATTTGTTTACAGCTACAGATTGGGTATGGATGATTATAATGCAAAACAGAAATCCTTTATTGAAACTTCTGGTAAACCCACACACCCACGCACACACACACAAAACACAAGATTTCTCTCATTTCTCATGTCTTTTTTTAAATACTGATTTATTAAATAAATACAGATTTCGTTGTTGGTTTTTAAATGAAAGATGAGTAGTAGTTGAGGCCAGCAGAGTTATACTGGTGCTTAGAGCAAACCACATAAATAGCACTTCCTGACAATAAATAATGATGATGATGATGATTATTATTATTATTAAGAAGAAGATACTTGGTTAATATCTAGGATGCTGGCAGCAACCCGTATCAACCATCAGAGCCAGTCAGTGATATTTGTGATACATTTTTAAAAGTTCAGTTGACTGAGTTTCATGTTTAATGAATAAAAGTTAATAATAATATAAAAATAATAAATAATAAAATAATAATAAAAATAATAAAAATAGTAGCTGTTACTTAATGGCAAACTAGGTAGAACCAGTGGTGGTATGCTGCTGGTTCACACCAGTTCTAGCGAAGCGTGCGCCCACAGAACTGGTAGTAAAGTATTTTGAATTCCACCACTGGGTAGAACCAGTACAATACCTAAACTTGACTTCATTTAAAGTAATTAACATTAATGACTTCACCTGTATTTAACTATTTTCTTTTTCTGTGAAAAATTGCAATGTTTTAATATAATGTTTGGAGGGGCATCAATCAAGTTGGCGTGGGGCCCCATCAAACTTCAAGAATTAGATAATATTCCTCTTCTTTAATTTATATGGAACATCTTTTTAACTAACTGCTTTTAATGTATCCATTTTGCCAGTTATTTAACATTGCAGGATAAAATGGTTTTATCATAGCTGGGTTCCTTTTTTTCTGTCTTTGATCTCTATATGCCCCCATTCAGATTATCAAGTGTGCTTCTTGTATAGACTTCTTAGAAGAGAGAATGGGATTGCTTTGCACACAAGAAAGTTCCAATAGAAGAATTGTACAGTTCTTGGTGCTCTCTGAGCTTGGTTGCTTACTTGCAGATGCTTCATTACCAGACTAAGTAAAATCACCAGTGTGAGATCAAGTAAACAACCAAGTTTTGCAAGCATCAGGAACTCTATACACACAGAGAGAGGGGGGGGGAGGGAGGGAGGGGGGGGGAGAGAGAGAGAGAATAGATATTTCCTATAATGATTGAAGTAGAGAAATCCTCCAAAAGGGACACAACTGCTCTACTCTAACAAAATGCTTATCAGTTTCATCTCTGCTTTACTAACCCCTATGTTTTTCTCCTATAAGAATATATACACTTGTTCAATTAATGGTGTTTTTACCTGTGGAACTTTTAATTAAGACTTTAAAAAAACCAGAAATTCTTTGTCTATTCTGGTTTATAACTTCTGATTAAGGTTTGTACCAAAGTAACAAATGGCCCCCAACTTCAAAGCTCTTCTCTTAGTATCTGTTGTGTTATGTCCTTGTCAGGGGACAAGGTAATTTGTTCATTTGATATTAAACTATTTTCTTCTCATATTACTTCAAAGATAAAATAGTGGAGAGGAGACAGTTCACTCATTCCACTCCTCATTTTCCCTTTTTTATCTCCTCTGTGTGGGTGTGTGCGCACACATATATACACAAAACACACATATACATCCTTCTCCCACATAATTGATATTATACTTTTGGTTTATCTGCAAGTGTTTCCACAGAGCATTGGGAGTCACCCAATGCAAGATAAAGACTAAGAGAGGACTTGAGAAAAACAGGGAAAAGATGAAGAGCAACAACTCAAGATTGTTCTAACATTAGGCAGGCTGAGGCAACCCAAAATAGCTAATTTCACAGCAGTCTCAAATGAGCAGTCTTCCTTTGCTCTTCTACAGTCTGGTAGAAAGATTGATGGGTAACAGACTGTGCGCAGCTTCAGAAGGAGATTACTGCAAAAGTCCAGTGTTTTGAAGGTATGGCCATACTTTTTCTGTGGTAATTGATCTGAGGGGGAAAAGAAGAGTTAGAATATATTGAAGGGCTAGAAAATATCGTGGGGAACAGACTCAATCATTTTCTCTTCTGGATGTTTCATTACATGTCACACTCACACACCAACACTGTAATTATACGAGAGCTCCAATGTGATACCAGATTTCCAGATGTGCTCATTAAGGACAGTTATCAATATAATACCTGTCTATTGTTATGATTTTTGTATAAATTGGCTTCAGCGAGCTACAATAAACAAGATTCTTGGATGTATCATTTTACAATCTCCTACAACTAGCCATTTGCTCATATAGGTGTGGCTTGATAACTTGTCATGTGTACAGAAAAAAAATAGTTTTTTGAAAAGCTAATTTTTGGATTTACTACAGGTAGTCCCCGACATATGACCACAATTGAGCCCAAATTTTTTTTGCTAAGCGAAACAGTTCTTAGGTGAGTTTTGCCACATTTTGCAACCTTTCTTGCCACAGTTGTTAAGTGAATCACTGTAGTTGTTAAGTTAGTAACATGGTTGTTAAGTGAATCTGGCTTTTCCATTGACTGCTTGTCAGATCACCTTTTCTGAAGGTCAACCGTCATAAATATGAACCAGTTGCTAACCATCTGAATTTTGATCACATGACCAAGGGGATACTGCAACGATCATAAGTGTGAAAAACACTCATAAGTCACTTTTTTCAGTGCCATTGTAACTTCGAATGGTCCCTAAACAAATGGTTGTAAGTCAAGAACTACCTGTACAAGTATTTTAAATAGAAATAGATTTTGCCATCAAAATGTATTGCTCTATCTATCTATGCATCTTTATGAAAAATAATATTTTACATCTGTAATTTTAGTTTAGATTAAGTTCCTTTAAACAATGAAACAGGAAAATAATCCTTGACATTAGCCCTCTTGTCATCTATATTTATTTCTTCACCTAATCATTACTATTTGTTGGACAAGCATCTTAAAACCCTTACAAAAGAATTCTGCATGTTGTCTTTTTACCTAGGTTCTGACAATTCTTTCAACCTCTTCATTTTAGACCAACAGAAGCTCAAAGGGGTATTCAATTTTGGGAAAAGATGAAAGTTATACAGTGTCAAAATTGGGACCACATGCTGATTGAGACAAATGCAACTTTGTATTAGCTCCTTGAATCGCTCATAAGGTGTTAGATCACAAACTGTCATGTAGTAGCAAACCACCTTTCTTGTGGTCTGAACTTTGCTTATTATTGTTTCAAACTTTTAATGTTGCAATGTAGATCTCTAAGTTGGTAGAAGTGCCAGGCTCAAGGAGAATCAGGTAAATAATACCAAAAGTTGAGTTTTCCTGCCAATGGAATTTTTTTTATTTTTTTTCCCCACAGGTGAAGTTTTGTGATAATATTCTATGGACCGATGCTTAATTTCTGGGTCATAAAGTTAAATCCATTTTTTGTCAGCTTTAAAATATTGTGGAGAAATCCCTTACTTTCATTTTCATAGCATAACAACTGTGTGCAAATTTTGACTTACAAAGCTTTAATCTCTATCATCAGTGTGCAAGGAACCCATCTGGCATAAATGTTCTAATCCTGAAGAATATCAATAACGTTACCCACATGTTCCTGTGAAGGACAAAGCTTGACAGCAATATCCTTTTGAGTGCTCTGCCAGCTATTGTAAATCATATCATCAACTTTTCTCATGTGAAACTCACTGATTGCTGTCACAGGTCATTCACTTTGTTCTGGATCACACAAATGCACTCATCCAAGTTCATCGTATTTTCTGGCCCAGCAACATATAGTACCTTCTTCAACATAGCGATTTCCATAAACAACCTATATTCAGCAGTGAATTTCAGTTGGCAGAAGGCTTTCAATCATAGCCCTTTGCTTAAAGAAAACTGAGTACTTGGTGCAAACTTTCATTTCACTAACAATATCAACCCAAGCTTTTTTCACAGTCACTTCCCATCATAAGGTTAAAGAGCACATTACAGCTTCTAACATATAAGTCATATGTTGGCAACTTACAATATTAGAGGCAAAACTTTTCATTCCGTCTTCATACTTCCCCAGTGTGAACTTTCAATTAGTTCTTTAGTTGTTGCCATTATGTTCATATAAAAGAAGCTGTTGTTTTCACTGCTGCTGCTGTTTCTTCTTCCTCCTCCTCTTTGAAACATCCACATTGAAAAGTTACAACATTCTGGATAGAGCATGCCAATTGATTTAAAAGAACAGTGAAATTTAAACAGTAAATATGACATCAGGTTCTGACATGGTATTTATAATTCGTAGGAATTTCCAGATTTTGCTTTGCTTCATCAGATATATGAAGTATCCTTTACAAGCAATACTGCAAAGCAGCAGCATCCTTCTAAACCAATGTAATAGTTGTCTTGTATTCCTGAGCAATTTTGTTATGCATATAAACTACTAGAAGAGAAGCTAGCATTAGATTATAGTAAATTTCACTCCAGTTTCATTGAAGTGTATTGGTGTGTTTCATCAAGGAAAGTCATATTCCTATATCAGGATTATGTAAAGCAAATTCTAACCTATTCCTAATGGCTCTTCTTCCCTGGATTGTTGGTAGACGTCTCGTTCACATTGCTATACTAACAATTGGTTAAAAATTATGTTAAGACCGTGGTTCCCCCCCACCAACCTCAGTAACATTAAGATGTATGGACTTTAATTCATGCTGTCTGGGAAATTCTGGGAGTTGAAGTCTACACAGGTTAAAGTTGCTGAGATTGAGAAACAGTGTATTAGGACCTACTTGAAGACTGAAGTACTCTCAGACCATGTCATGGTATGTGGGAACGACCTTGGGAGTAGAGATAGAAAGGCCTGGAAAAAACCTGGAAAAACGGGGGGGAAACCAGGTTTTTTTCCGGGTTTTTTTTCAAAGCTGTTTGGAAAAAAATGAAAAAAAGATACCTGTTTCCGCCCCCCCAAAAATTTTTCCAGGTTTTTTCCAGGCCTTCCCATCACTTCTTGAGAGATAGGAGTGAGAGTTGCAGACTGGATAACTGGCATGTGAAAGATATCTCAGTTCACAGGAGGAGGGAGATCATGGGGAAATTTTCAGAAGGTTCTCTCCCTAGTTTTCTGGAAAGTAAAAGGAAAGTAGGACAGAAATACTTCCAGCCTTGCAAGATTCTGTTGATGTAACTTTACAATAAAGGTAGAGATAATACTCTTCATTGAGCATCTTGTTTGGAGTATCTCCAAGGGCTAATGCACTGAGATTTTCTCTGTAGCTTCCTACTCACAGAGGGAATGTAGATTGCAGCTAGGTTGGTTTTTGTTGACATTTTGACACTTGTTTTGATACAGTTAAAAGCACCACTTTTAAAGCTGCGGGGAATGTTTCTAAATCAAACATTGTTATAAAATTTTCCTAGAGAAAGTTTATAGAAACACAGAAAGATAAAAGTAAATTCATTTCCAGAGGGGAGGACACACTAAAAGTGAAAAATAATGTGGTATAATTGATGCCTTTTGCATACTTAATTCCTCAGACAACTTAAGATGAGTTTTACTTTTAGATAAATACAACTGTTTTTAGAAACAGACTGACTTTTAAAGACTTCTACTTTTTAGAACTCATGTGGTAGATTTTTAAAAACATTTTTTTAAATTCAGTGCAG
Organism: Pseudoxyrhopus heterurus; assembly: GCA_032468235.1. NCBI lineage: Eukaryota > Metazoa > Chordata > Lepidosauria > Squamata > Pseudoxyrhopus > Pseudoxyrhopus heterurus. The sequence continues at coordinate 6,454 of JANHJO010006640.1, read as the reverse complement.
TCATATACAAGTAGTCCTCGGCTTATGACCACAATCGAGCCCAAGATTTCTGTTGCTAAATGAGACATGTGTTAAGTGAGTTTTGCTCCCATTTTGCAACCTTTCCTGTGACAGTTGTTAAGTGAATGACTGCAGTTGTTAAGTTAGTAACATAGTCATTAAGTGAATTGGGCTTCCCCATTGACTTTGCTCATGAGAAGGTCACAAAAGGGAATCACATAACCCTGGGATACTGCAACCGTCATAAATATGAGTCAGTTTGCCAAGTGTCTGGATTTTCATTACATGACCTTGGGGATGCTGCAATGGTTGTAAGTGTGAAAAATGGTCATAAGTCACTTTTTTCAGTGCTGCTTTGCTTTGAATGGTCATTAAATGAACTGTTATAAGTTTAGGGCTACCTGTATCACTACCAGATGTTTGTCAAATGAATATGCTAGTGCAGGGGTCTCCAACCTTGGCAACTTTAAGACTTGGTGGACTTCAACTCCCAGAATTCCCAGTTGGCTGGGGAATTCTGGGAG
>JANHJO010006636.1:38029-48383 GCA_032468235.1 Pseudoxyrhopus heterurus | reverse complement strand
CATACATATTTGCAAATGAGATTTTAGGAATAATCCAAGAAACAAACTATAAAAGAACAGGCATCATCTGTTCTCCAGATGGTTTGGGCTATAATTCCATCTCTTGCTGCCCAGGGCTGATGGAAATTGTAATTCCAAACATAAGAAATATACCTGGTTGTACAATCTGGTTCTGTAAGAACAATACTCTTGTTTAAATGACCCACCTAATCCGCGACTGTTCTGTAATACGGATGAATTTGAAGAGTAATTAAACAAGAAATATTCATATGAATATGAACATAATTATGTTAACTAACTTTGGTTAGAATAAGGCATTCTCTGAATTTATAATTACACAGACTTGAATTTGGTATAAATCAGAGGACGAAGGAAAAGTATGACTTTGCTTTTTTTTTGCTGTCAGTACAATATGTTATGTACAATTTTATCACTTTTTGCAACCTTAATTTGCTCTATTGGAGAGCTACATTGCACAGAACTTTATTTTAAATATAGGCATTAGCATACAATTATTTTCTGTTTCCTGATTCATATGCATATTCAAAATAAATTGAAGGAATATTTTTTCCCTTTAAATATAGGTGAATAATATGAATTAGCAAAAGGGTGTACTCCATTAATGATATCAAACTAGTTTTGGCTCTAATTTTGACTGAATGGTATGTAAAGATAGTTTATTAGTAGTTTAAATTGAGATATGGATGGCTCCTCCTGTGCTGGATTTCAGAATGGCCATCAAATTTTAGATTCTTCAGCAGATCTTTGGGGTAGGAAAGTGAGCTGTGCTTCCTGTACAGTAATGTGGAGGATAATAAACATAAATTTTATCTCTGCAATATTGTCATCAACATTGTAGAAAACCTTTTATGTATATATGACAGCCTATGTAAGCCACTCACAGTTGGTTTCAATTGAAGTGGCAGATCAGTTGCATAAAAGCTCTGCAAATAAATAATAAATTTGATCCTCTGCCAAGAAAATAATAACATTCAAGCTAATAATTAAAATAGTTGTTAAAAAGCAGACTAACTTTTAGTCTGCCTCTTTGAATTATTTTGCACATAAAACTGACGAAGTGTATTCAGATCTGATCTAGTGGTTTGGTCTAGTGATTAAGCACCAAATTAGAAACTGGGAGAATGTGAGTTCTAGTCCTGCCTTAGGCAGGGAAACTGGCTGGATGATTTGGAGCAATCATTCTCTCTCAACCCAACTCATTTCACAGGTTTGTGGTTGTGAAAAAAATAGGAGGAGTAAGGAGTAGTAGGTATGTCTGTCGCCTCGAATTACTTACAAAAATAAAGGATATATATATATATACACACACACACACATACATGCATACATACATACATACACACATACACATACATCTCCTTTATATTATATTATAATTTAAACCATGATTTTTTTTTAAAAAAGTAAGTTATCTGTGATTGTGAGCTTTTTAAATACAAATCTGACTTCAGGCTAGGATACCATTTAGATGTCAGAAGCCGTTTTTGTAATGAAAAATTCAGTCAAATGCATCCTACGTATGTTGAAAAAAGGAAAATATTTCTAAACTAAATTATTTCATTAAATAAAACCTTGCAATACTCATTAATATTTTACCCAATCCTCTGAATGTGCATTTATATTTTGTTTTTTCTTGATAAAGGTAGCAAAGCACAGCTAGGTTTCCATGAATGTTGCATTACAACTTTTGCTTTGATGTGCAAATAAGAAGTGAGTTGGAGCAATTTTATTTAATATGTGTTTGCAAAAAAGGGGGTTATTTCAATGCATTTGCTAATGCTCCTGTTATAGATGGTTTATCTGATCCTGATACCTGTTTTAAATTTATTAATAAATATTTTGCGTCGTCTTGCTGTGTGTAGCAACCATGATGCCTGCTTTTCTTTCTAGAGTTAAGGTGACAGCTAGCTTTAGCTCTGCTAATTTAAATGCAAATTTCGGCACTGGGGGATATTTATCAAAATTGCAATGTCTGGGGTAGTGAAACTAATGATTCAATTCTGCATATTACTAAAACATCCATTTTGTTCAGGTCTTGAATTTAAATGCTGCTGTTAATTATGGCTACTTGGAGTCTTACGGGTGCATTATGAATGGAGAACCTGGGGACAGTGTCCTAAATAGATTCATTTCAAACAGTTGTTTAATCCAAAACAATAAATATGTTTCAGTTATCTATACTGAATACATAAATAAGATAAATAAATGTTAGCTTCTTTATTTTGAAAGTAGTCTATTGGCAATTTAAAATTGACAATTCTAACCTGATGCATCAATTGACATTTGTGCTGATAATATTCTTGGACCTGATTTGGCTCAAGAGAGTCCTACAAAAAACTCAGAAACATTTCAGCCTGCTATCCCAAAGGTGCTTTTCCAAGAGGCAACTGGATTTTTTGGTTTTTCCTTGAATACATTTTGCTTCTCATCCAAGAAACTTCTTCAGCTCTGAAGAAACTTCTTGGATGAGAAGCGAAACATCTTCAAAGAAAAAGCAGAAAGTTCAGTTGCCTCTTGAAAAAGCACCTTTGGGATAACCATGACCTGGATGACTGAGAATCTCCACAGACATTTCAGCTTGCTCTTCACCAAGTTATGATTTTGCTTATAGTATTAATAAAACTGACTTAGGTCCATTCTGGGAAGTCCTATACCAAATGTTCAAAATGTTCCATACTGGAATTTCAAAAACTAGAGAGTTCAATCTCTAGTCTTAGTGAAACCCATTGACATTGCTTCCTTTTTACTGCAAATTTATCTAGAAAATATTCCATAGTGATGATTGTTCTTTATGTAGTAATGTCTGCATTATCAGAATATGATAAAAACCTTTGGCATCATCCTTGCCTTGTAAATTACTCATAAATCACAACTTATTTTAGTCCATAGTTGTGAAGGAAGTCAAACTTCCATAATAAATTTTACTGACCTTATCTGAACTGTACCCATTAGTAAAATCAACTATTTATATACAACATAAATATCCCAATAGGCCTAACCTCTACAATTTGACAAATGAGCTTCTGATTTTGAAGTATGTTAGGTAGATAACCTAAACACATACCATTTTGCTCTCTTTGAACTCCAGCAGCAAGTAGATCTGGTTCGCCAAGGCTTATATCATTAAGTCTAGTTCCAAGACATTCTATGCAAAGATGTTTGCACCACTCTTCTGCCTCAAGCTCTGAAAGAAAAAAAATGCACCAGGAATGTTATTAATAGGATAATATTATTCACAGGGATTGTGGAATAAATCAAGTCAGTTGTTAATGATGAATGTGAGAAGAGACTGCCCTCCCCCCCCAAAAAAAAATCAAGGAAAAAAAAACGTGGGTGTCAGAAAAGATATTGAAATTCCCAAGGAAAGGAGACAAGCCAAGGCCAAGAAAATAAAAGATTTTAGAAAGGAACTTAACAAAGAATTTCAGTGAGGAATAAGATTCAGTGCTATAGCTACATCTCCACTGGTTTTCAAGAGTTCTCTGTATTCAGGAGGTTCAGTCTCAAAATGGTATGGTAAAGGAGACAAATTTGAAGCCCCATTAACTCATATGCTTTAGAAATCACAAAAGGTTAAATACCTAACCTTAGTTGAAATGAATTAGTTGAAATAGACCAAAGAGGAAGAAACTAATTATCTATAAGATTTTTTAATAGTTTTTTGTTTTTTTTAATTTTTAAATAACAAATAGTGGATATTTTGGAACATCACTCAAGAGACTCAAATCCATTCTCACATTGTTAAAATAATTTAATCTGCATAATGTGCTTTATGGATAATTTCTCAAACAAAATGAGTACTAACTGTATCATCACAGTAATTCCTTTATCCACTTACTGATTATTGTATTTCCATACAAACTATTTCCCCCCCCCTCCTTGTGCTTGCTATTGCTTTTTTAATGATTAATGAATAAATTTAAGAAAAACATTATCTGGGACAAATTTATGGTAATATTGAGGACATGAATCTCCAGGCCACTTTACTTCCTTTCCTCCACCAGAAGCATTGGCACTGAAGTCCCCTTCTCCAAAGGCCAGAGAGAAACTCCAATACTAGCTTTGCAATGAAGCTCCAGGAGAGTCACTGCAGGTCAATGGGATGATTAGCCTATCAAAAAAATCCATAGATAGTCCCAAAAGGCCCCAACCTCTTCCAATCAGGTAAGGGGACACTCATTGCTTCCATCTAGGGGCATACTGCATACTCATTGCCCCCATCTAGGGGCATACTATATACTCATTGCCTCCATCTAGTGGGTTATTGACACTACTGCCATGGCTAGCACATGTTAACAATTACTTAACAGTATAAAGCCCACCTACTCTCAACTCCATTTTGTCAGCCACCCCAGAAACATGTTGCTGTCACTAGTTTCTGGCTGCCAGATAAAAAGAGACCTCCTTTGCTGCAGTTTGCCTCCATTTTATTTCCATCATCTTTCTCCCAGCTTGGAACTGGACCTTATACTTTTTTGGGCATAGTAGTGGTACTTCCAAGGAAAGAGTACTGTGACCCTTAGATGTTATCAAGGGATAGTGGGAATTTCCACTCCTCATTTTATGAATAAGTTTTACCAAAAGTTCTTTTTATTTGTGTCTGCGGTATGCAATGGGGATGGTGTTTAATGTCTTTGTCCACTCCTGCAGCTTACAACACAAACTGAGATCTCAAAGGAGGCAGAACTATGGGATTGTGGACTTGCAACATTATTTGTAAAAGCTTCTTAAGAAGCTATTTGAAGGAAGAAGAGAGGTTCAGCAAAGACTCTGGAGATTGTGGCTACATAGTTGATGAATTCAAGGAAATATAAATTCTCCTTTCTTCTTCATGAATCCCTTGTCATCGATACTTCTCAGTGCAGTGAGAAATCAATACTCTCACAATATGCTCTAGCCATCCAAATCTTCTGTTCCCCAATTAGGAAGCTGCAGTAACTAAGGTTAGCTACAGCTCAAGATAAATCTCCTTTCATACTCTTTAAATTATTAAGTTTTCAAGGTTTGCCCTTTTAAAAATACAGTCTTAGGAAACTGAGTATACTATTTCAGATTTCAACCACAAACATGATTACTCAGAGATTATCAGTTTTACTTCAAGGCTGAAGAGTTAACAATGAAGCAAAAGAGTGTAAGAAAAGGAAAAGGCTTGCCTGAAAAGTTTGCTTTGAAATACCACTGCAAAATAGTTGTCTAAAGTTGTTCCAAATTTCAGAAAGCCATGTCAAAGTTGTCAGCAAGTTCAAAGATCAGATGCCCAAGAGTAGACTACACATGAATTGAAGATCAGATGTTGTTTGCAGCCAAGAGAATCTAACTCAGAGCTTTTTTCTTAAACAAGGCAGTACCCGGCTGTAACTGATCGTGAGGGGTCCTTGGGGCTCTTTGAGCTTGCTTGTTTTCTTGCAGACATTTCATTACCCAAACTAGATAACATCATCAGTGCTAGTTACCTAGTTCAGTTAATGAAACATCTGCAAGAAAACAAGCAAGCTCAAAGGGCACCAAGGACGTTTCATGTTAACAGCTACAAATATTCTCCTTTATTAGTATCATTAGTCAGAAAGTTTACTCTTTTGCTTAATGAAAAACCTAAGAAAATTTCAGTGTTTTGCTCTCTTGTCTTCTCTTGTCTGATGGCGAAGCTAGGAGGTCTTACGTCATCCTCACCTGACTTTTCCAGTTGCTCAGATGATAACTGTGTTTGTTCAGCCTGGTAGGGAGTCCTGGCATTGTGGTCCCTGAGGCTAACATTCAACAGACTCATCAAGAGCAGCTTCTTCAGGGTCAGAATTAGACTCAGAAACTGAGTCTTGAGCTGCATCATGGCACTAAGGAGTTTAGCTGCACATTTGGCAGTAACAGAAAAGAAACTTGCAATATTCTGGTCTTTATCATCTTCAGCTGAATATTTTGTTTTTTCACTTAAACCTAGTTATTATTGTCACCTTATACATGAGTTGTAAAGCATTACCGAAAATCTTTCCCTGGATTCAGTATAAAATTGGCTTTGACAATTTCTTTGGACAGGAATGAATATAAATCTGACCTTGGATAAGCCTGCACACAACAAACTTTCCACATTAGAGCTTTATTGGGGTGCAAGTAGGCATTTACAGAGTTATTTTTTAAAAAAGCATAGGAAAACCCACTCACATTAAAATCTAAAACCATAATATAACATGGATACAATGTATATGAATCCAAATGGATATTTTACCAGTATTGCACAATGTATTTACATCTCCATGGCCTCACTGATTTAAAAATGGCAATGCCTTAGATAATTATATTCATCCAAAATACTATTTTGCCAAGAAGTGAGCATATTAGAGAAAATGGGAAAACAGCACTTGACAGTTTTTTGCATGTCTTTGGAAAGTAGGTTAGGTCTTTGAAGAAATTTGTAAAAGTATGAACCATAGAATAGTGTCACATGACTACCACAACTTCAAGACTCCTCTGAGAATAATACACATTTAGAGACAACACACAAAAATGACAAAAATTTATATATGGAATTTAAACTATTGACAGGTGATGTATGAGTTTCTGGGTTTGAAGCGATTTCAGTGAATAACATGGTAATTTACTGCATCTAACCTGAAATACCAGATCTATTTTTCATTTTCTGTTTTCTGACACTGTTTGGTCTCACTTGCATTTGGCTATTTATGTTGTATTTGCAGTACAGGCAGCTGTAAATAAATTAATCATTTGGGGACTTTTTCTGAGATTCAGCATCCTTTACTGGCTGAAAGTCTGCTAAAATGACTGGAATACTTAATTCTAATACACAGTACAATAACTTATCTAACGGTGAGCTCTTGTGCTGAAGGCAATATAGTCAAAATAATGCTACTGAGAAATGGGAGAGAGTTATTAGCATGCCTGGGGGACTGCAGGTATAACTTTAAAAGAAATAAACACACACATTTAAGGGACAATCTTAAGCCTGCAAAAAAAAGTTTAGAAGCACAATACATATTTGCAAGAGGACATCATGCTATGAAAAGACAGGAAGGGAAGAAGGGAATGAAAAATAAAATGGAGTGCTATAGAATAAGGCCTAGATCAGTGGTGTCAAACCTTTTTAGGTTCATGTGCCAAAATTGCACGCATGCAAGTGTGCGCGTGCTCCCAGATGCCACCCACCCACAATGCAATGCGCCCCCTCCCCTCTGCGCATGCGCACGTGACCCTGGGTTTTTAGCTGAAAAAAAGCAGGAAAAACAGCTGTTTTGGGGCTTTTTTTCTGCTAAAAATGAGCAGGGGAACTGTGCATGCATGGGAGGGTGTAGGGGGGAGTGCACCCCTGCCCCCTCCCATGCATGCATGCACCCCCGTCCGTTTTTAGCTGAAAAAAAGCCCAAAAGCTTTTTTCAGTTAAAAACCTGGGGTTGCGCGCGCATGCGCAGTGGAGCTGGGCTGGCCGATGGCTGGCGTGCTGGGCAACATGGCTCCGTGTGCCATTTCGGGCATGCGTATCATAGGTTTTCTATCACGGGCCTAGATGGTCAACAACATATTCAGGCCTTTTTTTTTCTTGTAAGGTTCACCTTATATTTGAGCCTTACCATTCATTAAAAAAACATGTGATGAATCGTTTTTGGTTTGTTTTCCCCCCCAAGGCTAGAAACCGTTCTGTAAAACATCTCAAATGGAATAATGTCTTTGTGTTTACCTATCTCCACTAAAACAACTCTCAATTATAAATATAAATTGCAGTGCATGTTAATATAGAGTACATATTCAAGATAATATAAAATAGAATTTAAATCTGTTATCAAGTTAGCAAAAATATTATTTTGTTTCTTTTCATATATGTGTTCTTTTTTCCGTGTAAAGCAGGGGTATCAAACTGGATTTCTTTGAGGGCTGGATCAGCATTGTAGTTCTCTTCCGTGGGCTGGCTGGGGGGGGGAGATGGGACGGATGTCTCCTGCAGCACCCTGCCAGCCAAAACGGGGCATGGGGAGTGCACGTGGCCACCTCATACCCCGTTTTGGCTGCCAGAGGCACTGCGGGACAGTTCTTTGCTATTTCCAGGCCAACCCCACGGGCCAGATTTAAGCAGCTTGCAGGCCGCATATGGCCTGCAGGTGTTTGACACCCTCAATATAAAGTATCCATATTCCATTGTTTGCTTTGTCCTGACTAGTTCAGAAAATCCTTACCTGTTTTCTAAAAGCATGAATTATAAACAACAGCTTTCCTAGACAAAGACCTGAATTAAGAAGCTCAGAGCTCGATTGGGGAAGGGGGGAAGAGGTTTAGGGTAGCCATACTCTAGAATCTCTCAGGTTACATCTAGTAGGTTAGAAGGTTACAGCTTTAATTTGGCAAGATTCTGTCCATTATGTACAAGAAAATAAAAAACTGGCCTCGACTGGATTTCAGTGGGTTGTCTCTGGACTTTGGCCTTGAATCCACCTCACTCTCATTTCACCCAACCAAATTAGCGATAAACCCTTACTTTCCTATGAAAATCTATACCAAATCATAGGATTTGCACTATAAATGTGCTTGGAAGCACACTGAAAAACATCTTGGTTCCGTTTTTATTTATTTTTATTTATTTATTTTCCGTCTTTATTAAAAAATAATTTTATTAAAAATGAAAAATTAAACAAAATCTAAATGTAAAGATCAAGGTGACTGAAGACTAATTCATGGATATTTTAAGATTCCAGTTAAACCAGGAATAAAATGCAAATTAGTTAGCAGAACTCCATTAACCATGTCTCCAGAAAGTCCCATTAATTGTAAAAGAAAGTAAGCAAACAACCCCCCCCCGACATAATTAGGAAAAATCATGGCTGTAAAAAATAACTGTCAAAATAGAGAAATTAATTAAATGGGTATGTTCATCATGTCATCACAGGAAAAATGGAATTTTAGAACAATAGAATCCCAAACCTGCCAAAATTAACATACTGTATCCAAAGACAGACCCCAAGACATAATATATTGAATGAAATGGCTTATGTAAAAACATTTTGCAGTTTTGAATCAATGTTCAAAGTTTCAGCAGGTTCTAATATATAAAAACTGTTCAAGTTATGAATTTAAAATAAGCCTTTTGAAAGCTAATACATTATATCACTACCACTGTTTTTGAAAGCTTCTATAAAAGAGGAAATCAACAATATTGTGCTCATCCGTAGGAACTATTCATTGAACAAATCAGATGTGAGGGCAGATCATGCCAAAATCCTTTGCACTGTTCCTAATTTTATGAAAGAACAAGAGTGTTAATGAAAAAACAGTTAAGACAACAAAAGAGTGTGTATTTTGAATTTCTGTATACCATTTCCATAGCATGATTTGCCATTTGCTAATTCTTTAAACCCACATTTTTAAAACATTAAAATCAAGTGGACTAATAGCTTCACTATAATGTTAACAAATATTGGCAAATACTGTGAAATGTTGGTAGTCTGCTCTTTTAAAGGTCAACAATGAAATCTGAGCAGCCGCAAAGTTGAGACCATTATAGATTTTAGTCAAAGTGATGGGTAAAATTTCACTTTGCTGAGAAATAGAGTGACTCGCCATTTTTTAAAAAATAGATTAAACTAATAGTATTTGAAATTCACTTGGCCAATACCCAGCTGCCAAAGAGTATTCTAATTAATAAACTGGGATAACTCACTTGAAAAACATACATACCTAACAGATGTGATACATTCATTTGCAATAGATCTGCAAGATATATTGAAATCCCCTCCCTCTTTTTTTAAATTTGAGCTTAAGTAAAATATCTCTACTTGTTTTCTGCATCATCTACCAAACATCAGTTGCCGTTAATGTAGCAAAGCTTTAATTTCTTTGGACACTGCCATCTTGAATATGTATTTCATAGAAAAGTCAGAATAGAATTGTAAAGCACCATAAAGATTTAAAAAAATAATAAAACCCTTATGAAATTAGCTCCAGGACAGGGACTCTGTGACTCTTCAGAAATTGCTTAACTACAATTTTTATCATCCTTGATCACTGACTATTCAAATTTGGTCTGAGGAAACATCTGGAGTATGTCACACCTGATATAGCCCAATAAGCTACATTTTTTTTGAAAAAAATCTAATTTTTCCCAAATAACCTTGGTTTAAGTTAAGCTGAATTGGCCTGGGCTTGTACTTTTATGGGGACCACCAGGGAATTTCTGGGCTGTATGCCAGATTGGGAAGAAAAGAAAGGTATGCATACAAACATACAACATTTTGGAAGAAAGCAATTAGAAAACATTACCTGAGTACTATTAAGAAAATTGTATGTCATCATGATTTCAGCTCAAGGCTTCTTTTAAATGTACCGTATATACTCGAGT
>JANHJO010006636.1:6788-17077 GCA_032468235.1 Pseudoxyrhopus heterurus | reverse complement strand
TGAATTTAATATATGCTTTTTATATTTGTTAATCATATATATTTGTTTTTTTTATTCCATCTGAACTTTCCAAAATAACAAATCAATTTTCTTAAAATACACTAGTAACCAATTGGTTGCATTCACATACTGTTTGCATACATTTAATACTGCCACTATACAAGTGTTATAAAAATTCATGAGGAACATTTACAAATCAATACAAAATAGTATCAGGTATAATAAGATATTTCTGTATCTATGCCCACTGGATTTTCTTTTTCTCACTATAATGCTGTTCCTGGTATACTAATCAGTTCCTGGTATACTAATCAGTTCCTGGTATACTAATCAGTTCCTGGTATACTAATCAGTTTTCGTAGGAGGCATATAATTCCACTGACAAATGTTAAAGATTAAAAAAGGCACTTAGTCCTAATCCTATTTTTGATATTCCAACACAATACCAACAACTTTTTCAACTCCCTAATGTGTTGCTTGGGCTATACAACTGTTTCTTACAGCTGTCCATTTCAGCAGTATAAACTGAAATAAATATTTGTTGATTTAAACTTCTGGTGTTCTGCATGGTTTCTGGAACGACAGCAAATGATTCAGTTACATCAGTAACTAACAACAATGTATTTAAGACTTCACACTGTAGTCTATGCAGGGCTTCCAAGTGTACATCCTGTTGAAATAAGCAGCCTGGCTGCTACAGTAATGACTTTAATGACTTGTTATCAAGGTTTCATGCAACACAGGAGCAGACGGAATATTATCAACTGGTAGTATTCCCACATAATATAAACATCTATAGCTAGAGCTACAGTATCTCATTTAATATAACTAACATGTTTATTTTCTCTTTACAAATGTCTCTGTTAGAAACATCTGAAACAGGGTTTAAAAGTTTTTATTTTACACAGTCACTGGGACTGTGGAACAATTATATATTAGAAGAATCTTATTTCTCCCAACTCAATTGTAGCCAAATTGATGTGATAGAAATGGTGGAAAAATAGTTGGAAGCAAAGGCAGGAAGAAATATTACCATTCTAAATAACCAATATCCTCTATTAAATCTCCTGGAGAAAATCAGAAAAAAAATCTGATATGCTTGAAGCTGACAATACTGTTTTGCTGTTTCTTTTAGGTTTGGTTGATCTTGGACTGCCTGGTAATTAGTCTGTGTCTAGCTATCCAATATGCCAATTTGCCAAGTAACTTGAAGGTCACAATCCTGAGCTTTTATTAAAAAACCATAAGCTTGAGGGCTTCAAAGTCATTTTTAGTAAGCCAAGTAATAATTAAAAATGGCAATTACACTTTGTATTGTTAAAATACATAGATAAATCTTCCCTTTGTATCAATTTGTCTTATTTCTTACTTAGGAGAAATTAGTTTTACAAGGAATTCTTTGGAAAGGAATTAGAAATGCATTTCAACTACACCCAAAATAAAAAGATTGGAGAAATAGAAGCAACATCTTCCATATGTTAATTCCTTTAATAGAGAAGAAGCAGATAACTATATAGAAAACTGTTCCTTTGACTCCAATTCTAGCATTCATTCTAGCAAATCATATTTGTTCAGAGTTAAAAGTAACTGGATTTATCTAGCTTAATCCTTGATTTCATATATGTCACTTTCCTTGGGAAAATATTGTCATTTTTTAATTCCTTGCCTAGCTTTGCAGAAATCATAGACATTTAGCTCATTACGGTGATGTTTATTCTTTTCATCCCATTGTTGGTAATACTAATGTATCAGGGATATGCAAAATATTCTAGACACAAGCCATTTTATGAATGAAACAGCTATCTGGAGACAATATAGTCCAAACCAAATGATGCTTTTATGAAACAAGCAATGCTATTTTGTAAAGGATAAAAATCAAAATGTCATTGTTCCAAGAAGGTGTTTGCAGGGAAAGGAACCAGGAAGAAAAAAAAATCAAGGCTGGGGAGTTTCCTTGGTGAAAGGAGCAGTAGCAAAAGAAGGTAGCAAAGATGAATGTAGATCAGGAAGTATGCTGTATAGCAGAAGAGAAATAGGGAGCTACACACACACCATCTTTGTTCTATAGGTAGTTCTCGACTTATGACCATAATTGAGCCCAAAATTTATGTTGTTAAGTGAGAATTCGGTGAGTTTTGCCCCATTTTACAACATTTCTAGCCACAGTTCTTAAGTGAATCACTGCAGTTGATAAGTTAGTAACCTGGTTGTTAAGTGAATCTGCCTTCCCCATTGACTTTGCTTGTCAGAAGGTTGCAAAAAGTGATCACATGACCCTGGGACGCTGCAACGGTCATAAGTATGAACCAGTTGCCAAGTATCTGAATTTTGATCACATGATCATGGGGATGCTGCAAAGGTTGTAACTCTGAAAAATGGTCATAAGTCACTTTTTTCAGTGCCACTGTAACTTTGAACGGTCACTAAATGAACAAGAACTACCTGTATTTATGCCACAAAATCACTCTAGTATCCCTCTGGATGATTTTTTTTTGCCTAGTCAAAAGCCGGAACAAAACATTCTGAGCTTTATTTCACCTGATCTGTAAATCTGAAATGATTTAGCAGAATTTTCACAGAACAATAATTTGTTTCGGATTCAAAATAAAAGGTCTCCATGCTATGTAAAACCATGCAAGCTATGCATTTGCCTATATGAAAATAACCTAAGAAAACAAACAGATGAAACGGGGAGTAAAGTAGTTTTACAATACAGTTAGTGCAATAGCAGGTAAAAATGAATAGAAATAACAAAAGGCTAAAAAATAAGGAAGAGCTAGATATAGCAGCAGCTGCGTGCTGGATACCATCTTGCCATTTAATATTAGCAGCAGCACTAAATTACAAATCTTGTTAGTTAAGATCCTTTTAAAGGATCTGGGATCCTTTAAAACAACAAGAAACTGATAGGAAACACAAGAGAGATAAGGATATACACAGCAAGCAAACATTTCGGAAGTAATTTCCTTCCATACAAGGAAACTGAATTATCAAAGCATGACATACAGCTGTAATTAGAGAAGGAAGTTCCAAAAATCAATCTCTGAAACTATTATTTATGTCTCTAGACATGCTAAACATAAGCCACAGTTATACTTGCTTATCATTTCCAATAATAATAATAATAACAACAACAGCCTACATAGGACTATTTCCTGTTTTCCCTATGAAGAGATTTACGAACATAGTTTGGAGTAGAATATCTCCATCTTGAAATTCCACAATAGCCAATTATATCAAGTCTTCTCTCTAAGCCCAAAATTATCATCAGTTATCACTCTTACTATGTAGCAAAACATTACAAGAGGCAAACGAGAACCTAGGCCCAATGAGGAACAGGTGGGGAAAATATCTGGTTTTTACATTTCTAAGACTGGAAAAGAAAGATCTCTGTATAAATGTTTCACTTTTGTATTTGGTTTGCTTATTTGACAACTGCTGTCTGGAAATGAATCTTTCTGTTCAATAAACAGCATATATCAAGAAATAAAAATCAATGTTCTCTGCTACATACACTATTTATTGAGTTTTGAGTAATCCCTCTGCAACTATAATGCCATATTTTCCTCTCTGCAATGTCATTTACATGCTACTGAAATAGCATTTTCTATTACAGATGCTTAATACATTTGCATGCTATTGGGCACCTGTTATTTGACAAGATAAATGTTGTTTACCACAATGAAAGAGTGTGTCATACTATGAGAACACGTAATTACTAAAATGTGTTTGAGTTTTTAGAATTGAAGATTCTGACCTTCACATACAACATAAAACATAATATTTATGCTGAAAGACAGAAACTCTCTATTTAAATCTCAAGTATTGCATGTTAAGGGAAAAGGGAATTGTCAAAATAAATATTACATTATCCAAATCATGTAACAGGGTATCTTTGGTTGAAACAGAGATTTTGAATGGAATAATAATCACCACCACCTGTTTTAAGCCACTGAAGGACAAATTCAATCATTTTTACTGCTTTAATTGAGAGTGCTACAAGCTTAAAATGAGCCCTGGGAGCAATAAAACTATTTTTATATTAGCAATAGCTGATATTAGAATGCTTTGCACAACTAACCTTATTTGTGCCAATGCTATTGTATGGCACATGTCTATTAATGATAACACTCTTAGTGTCATAACACTCTTAGTGTCACACAGTCTTCAACTATTTAGAATGTCAAGATGAGAAGAAAGACTTTGTAAAGTTCCTAGTAATACAACGAATCCTTAATTCATATCCAGATCTGAGTTTCAAATGTGTTTGTGAGTGCAATCATATACACACATTAATTCAAATCTCTCTTCTTGAGATTTGAATTAATAACTTTATTAATAACACTTTAGGGTGTTGAAGTAAAACATTCTCCACTGTATGTCTTCAAGGTACAAAATAATTATACGTTAATTACTGACAGGAAAGTTTTAACTTGCAGGGCGAATTCTATTTATTTATGCTCATAAGATAATTATAAATTACTAAGATAATTTCCCAGGTATTTTACAGATAAACACTTCAGTGTGAAATATTTACTGACAGGAAAGTTTCAATCGGCAGGGTAAATTTTATTTATTTATGGTTGATTTTTTTTTTAAAAAAATATAGACTATAGAAATATAGAACACATGAAGATTCTTTGGGCACAACTGCTTCATTGTCTAATAAATAATTGTTTAATGGCAAGTGTAGTTTTCCACAAGTAAAAGAGGAACAAGTGTGAAGGTGCTCAAGAAATAAAATTAAGTAATCGGTAACAGAATCTGAAACAGAAGAAAAGCAAAGCATATTTACTTATTGCTCATTTTTCATTCCAACCACCAAAATTGCACACGTAAATAACTACCATGCTAATCCCTTTTGGGGTAAGCATCATTATTCAAAGCACAGAAAATACTAAGTCATAGCAAGCAGAATGATTTGGGGGCAGGTGTTAAAAAGAAAAGAAAAAGAAATTTTACTAAATCTGGTTTATGCCATTCACTATTCCTTTCATACCTCCTTATTCTTGCAGAAGACCTTGCTTCTACCAGACCAGGGGTGTCAAACTCTCATTGTCACGGTGGCGTCACATGACGTATTGCAACTTTTCCCCCCTTTGCTAAACCAAGCGTGGGCATGGCCAGCGCATGACGCATCCGGCCCACGGCCATGAATTTGACAGCCCTGCCCTACACTTATCCATATCTCATCTTTTTTTCTTTAAAATTCCACCTCTGTTTTTTCATCAGGGTTTGAGGATCTATAACTCCATCTAATCATAACTTTCTTGGTCTTTCCCTCCATTCATTAAGTGAGGGAGGGGGAAAGAGAGGGAGGGGGAGGGAGATAATCCACACATACACAAATTTGATCTTCATTCAATCTATTCAAGCTACCTTCAAGTATTTCTATTGTACTAACACTAATTTCTATACATAACTCAATCCATATTCATTTATCGCTTTTAGACCACACAAGTAAATCATTTGCAAGGCATTGAACTGTTTTACTTCCCCTTTCACATGCAACTCTAATTTCTGTATAACAAAATGGACAGAAGCATGTCCCTTTACATAGCCATTTTTGCTTTTTTTTCAACAATAGCCATTACTCGCAACAATGCACATATAGCCCACTATCTTCTACCAGCATCTGCATGTGTTAAATATCACCATGCATTTTCCTAATTTAGTAAGTACCAGATGTTCAAGCAGGCTGGTGGCACTCATGACCATATTGCAAATCCACACTGGATCATGGCAAAAATCTCAAGAATAACAAAAGAACATCTACATCTGCTATACTGACTACAAAAAATCCTTAGAAGACCAGGGAAGCTGCCAAAACATCTGGTCAAGTTGTACAGTCACTGTACAAAAATCAGGAAGCCACTCTCCAAACACCACAGGGAGACACTGAGAAAGGAATGCAGCAAACTTGTGTTCTTGCTCCTTTCTTATTCAACCTGAATTCTGAAGTGATCATGGGGAAGCTGAAACATGAACAATCAAAAATTGGAGTAAAGACTAGAGGGAGGAACATCAACAATTCTTCAATATGATGACACAATTCTCCTCTCAGAAACCAAAGGCCTGAGACATCTGATCAAAAGGATTACAGAAGAAAGTGAGAAATTTGGTTTCTTCCTGAACATCAAAAAGATCAAGCTCACAATCACTAATGAGGAATGGAAATATCAAAATCACAATCAACAATGAAGAAATTGAATGCGTGCAAGAATTTACTGTCATGGGATCACAGATTGATCAAACCAGTGAATGCAGTCTAGAAATAGAGCATCAAATTGTCCTGGGCCACACAGCAATGATGAACATGGATCATGTATAGAAAAGCAAGGACATCTGCCTATCAACTAAATGCAGATTATCCACACTATCATATTTCCCAAAGCTACCTATTGTTGCAAAAGTTGGACCATAAAAAACTAGACAGGAGGAAAATCAACTAGAAGGAACTTTGCGGAATCCTGAGTTGTAAAATGGTGTAGCAGAAATTCAGATTCATTTTTTCCTCAAGAAAAAAACTATTATATTTAACTTTTATTTTTCAAAATCTTATAATTTTTGAAAATAGAACAGTAACTTTTCTGCATTTCATTTTGCACAACTGATTTACCAATTTAAAAAAAGATTGATATAATTTCAAGGGCCCAAATTAATTTGAAGGACAATCCAAAATAAGCTTTAAAAAACCTTTTAACTGTTTCAAATAATAAAAGAAAATCAGCAAGTCAATTTTATTTAATTTTTACATAACTTGACGGAGTAAATGCTACTTTACATGTGTTTTATTTATTTCTGTTTTGAAAGAAAAATGCCTACAAATACTGAATTTGTGTGCGAACATTTGATGTAAGTAGATGAAGATGAAATTTGCAAGCAGACTTGTTCCTTAAGAAGAAATAAAGCTTGCCAAATTTCAAATAATACAAGGGATTTTATGCTGAGCAGTTCAGGGAGGTATTTGAAACTGAACTAAATCTCAGTAATTTTAGCAGTAAAGAACAGAACAGTTTGTTAGACTGAATCTCTGACTACAGCACTGAACAGGGAAAACAATCTTGTACTGAATTGCCATCTATTTTGTGTTCATATGGCAATAAGTTGTAACTTTCTTTATTCCTCTCATCACCAAGTATACTCTAGTTTAATACAATTCTTCTGACAAATAGATTCAATTACAATCTGGTTCATCTACAGTTTTCTATAACCGGTCCTTTGGTTATAATTCATTAATACCAGCATCAGATAATTAACTTGGTTAGAAGACCAAGTTATTCCCAAAAAGCTTGGGAATAAAAATGTCAATTATTCAGGCCTTTTTCATATTCTATAATTCAGCCAGAATTTCTTGAATACTGTTGGCAGAACCATTTGGAACCTCCCTATACATTTTCAAGAAATCAGTTAAACCCTCCAGGCTACTAAGATAGCCCATTTTAACAGGACACTACTTGACACAAAACAGTCAGTCCAAAATAGATCAGAGTGTAATCTGTCCATGACACTTGTATGACAAGTCCATGACAAAAGTAACGCCTTCACTAGCCCAGGCTGTTGCTGAAAATAATACTTAAGATATATTCAGCTTTGTATTTATGGCCAAATATAATCCAAGACATACTGTCTTGATATGAAATTATAGATATTCTCAAATAGTCACTTTCATGAATACTAAAATTGCTCAGATTATGTTATCTGGAATAATCGAATGGTAGCCCACATATTCAGATATTCAGGAAAGAAGGTTATCAGATGGACAATGGGTAGAATTCAAACAAAAGCAGTTGTCCAAATTCATTCATTCAAATGGGTGTTTTTGTTAGAAACTGGCAAAAAAACCCTTCAAACATTGGCAAAAATCTTTCAAATTGTAATTACCTGACCATGGAACACTACAACTAATCTAAATATAATCTGGCAGCCAAGCAACTGAAATGCAGTCATGTCAACTTCAGGGGTGGTGCAATATTTTATGATGTCTGGAAATTCTTTACGGGCCATAAAGCATTCTTTCTGAAGCTGTCATTAAGTGATTGGTTGTAAATCAAGGATTACCTCCAGTATGTGAGCTTATGTTCTAAGACACTAATTGTTCATTATCTATTTTAAATAGCATGCTACTTAATCTTCATTTTACAACCAACTATCCTATGTGAAAAGCATTGCCAAGCTGACAACCCACTTATGTATGAGCATCAATAAATAAAAAACAAATCTGGTTGCACAAAGGACACAACATAAATGATTTTTTTTTGGCTCAAGCTTTAAAAATCACTTTAAAATTGTTTTTCTCCCCAAAAAATATTTGATAAATCTACCTTAATGTGGCTCATCAAGTCCATCAGCAGAAAAATCGAGTATTACCAATAAAAAGAAAATTCACACATTATAGTTACCTCATGCAGTAAAGTATAAATGGTTCCATATGGCAGTAGCCATGCAAGAACCAAATACAGTTTCTTGCAACAGAGAATAGAAAAAGTTTCAGTATTCCAAGAAAAATCCAAGGGAAAAAACCCTGCTATAGTAACCAGTTAAGCTGAACTAGAAAACTGGTATACAAAACCCACTGTATGGATTGCGCCCTGCTTTGGAACACATGGAATTGCAAATACCACTGTGCTCGGAATCATCTTAAAGGAGTCTGTTTTAAGATATTACAAATAGGTGTTGCTTTTTAAAACACAAAGTTTTTGTAGCAGCCTCTAGGGGGGAAAACAGCTAAGGCGCGCTTCCCCGATCATCAGCTGTGCTGAAAACACAACGAATAAAGGTAGCTAGAGGTTCCGGGCGAGCAGGCAAGCAAAAAAAAATATTCCCCCCCCCCCAAAACCGACTGAACCGGTTCTCTGGCTCCGCCCGACCTTAACAATCAGTTTGGGAGAACTGGTCCAAACCAGTAGAAACCCACCCGTCTTCCCTGATACACATAAGTAGTCATTATGCTTCTGCACGTATGCATTAGGTTTAGGGACCCTACAATAAAGATACAGGTATACAACAAATAGCATCAAGGTTGACTATTAATACCATAAGAAGCATGGTAGAAGCACAGAATTGGCATGAAAAATGAATACATTTTTATTCAATACAAAATTGTGTTCTGGAAGATTTCCCGCAGTCTAAATTTAAGTGTTCAATATTCCATGACTAATCCTCTGAGCCAACCGTTCCCTCTAATTATATTCCCTTTATACTAGGATACCTTTTATCTGTCCCATTCAGAACAGAAGGAGCAACAAGATAAATTTTGAACACAACTCACAGGATTCAGCACAGGTAGTCTTTGACTTACGACCGCAATTGATCCCAAATTTATTGCTGCTAAGCAAGGCAGTTGTTAAGTGAGTCACATCTCATTTTACAACCTTTCTTGTTACAGTGAATCATTGCAGTTAAGTGAACCATGAGGTATTAAGCAAACCTGGCTTTTCCCATTGACTTTCATTGTCAGAAGCTCCCTAAGAAACTTGCAAATGACAATCTCAGGATCCCAAGTTGCTACAACCATTGTAAATACATGCTGTTTGCCAAGTGCCCAAATTCTGATCATGTGACTATGGAGATACTGCAACAGACGTAAGTGTGAGAACTGTTCATAAGTCACTTTTTCAGTGCCATTGTAACTCTGAACGATTGCTAAACGAATGATTATAAGTCAAGGATTTCTGATGAGCTAGTTCTCCCTATTAGTACATTATTTTCCAAATTGAGACATTACATACTAGTCCCTTAAAATAAGTATCAAGAACAGAAACTATCTTTTGGGTTTTTCGGTTCTCTCCATCTACAAACAAGAGACAGACATACAAGGTTGATATACCCTAAGTTGGGGGAAGGAAAGGTCAGTGGTCCCTTATAACTCTACAGCATTATGATTTTACGCAATCACTCACAATAAACCATGTTATGGAATGAAATTATGCTATAGATTCTAAAGTTCAGAAGAATAAGCAGAGAGAAATCCATGCTCATAAAACTTAGAAAAATAGCCAAAGACTTAATAGGTGGCAGAGAACTTAAAATAACCCAAATTACAGTTTTCTCTCACTCTGCCCTCAAAATGTTAGCAATTACTCATTCTGAAGGAGAAAAAAAAATGGAATAAAGGTATTTCCACACTGTTAACTTACAATGTCTTTACAGCATCAGTCAGCCATTGCTGAAGTGATATAAAGCTTGTCTTCATTATTTTATTTTGGCCCAGCAACAGAAGGATGAAATTAGAAGATACTTTAAGTATCTGTTGGAAAAATGACCAAAGCCATTCACATTTTTTCATC
>JANHJO010006634.1:9504-20575 GCA_032468235.1 Pseudoxyrhopus heterurus | reverse complement strand
CTCCGCGGGACGCGGGACAAATTTTAAAAAAGCGTGACTGTCCCGCCAAAAGCGGGACGTCTGGTCACCTTAGTGTAAATGCACACCCACACAAAATTAGGTTCTTCATTTTTGTAGAAGCTGCTGTTTGTAATATCCGGCGTTGCTCGTATTAGCAAAAAAGTATCCAATCTACGCCAACCTCCGGTCTTCCAGAAAAAGGATTATTGCAAGGGCTCGTAGCAGAGGTGTCAACACAGACAGTGGTGGCATCATCACAATTAAAGCCCTGTTCCTTTTTGCACTTGTTGATATTTCACACATATACCAAGGTAAGGATTTTGATTCATGCTGATGTGACCATTTATCTTGCCTGGTTTGACGTGCTTTGTGGATGCTGCAAGTCAGGTGAACATCTGTAACATATATCTAATAGGTTGCTGTTGATTAAGAGGACCTCGTCGATGATCAAAGTCAGGTATGTAGCAATCCTCACCGAACTCATAGAGCTGTGAAAATTTATGTCATTATAAATGATACTCTCATGGCGTTAATGCTGATGAATATTTTAGAGATGAACCAAGATAGGGAAATGCTCTGATCCAGAAGGCTATCTGTATTTTGGAAGTTGAACATCATGCAATCCAGTTTATACCATTTTAATCAAAAGCCCATAAGATCCCCTATAGGAGCACCTTTAATTCGATTAAAACAGCCTGTTGCCTGAGGGCTGGGAGAGTGCAGTAGTAAAGAATGAGCTGCATTTATTTGTACTTATGCATGTGCTGAATACAGGATATTAAATTCAATCTAGATGGATCCTAAGATGCAAGAAAGCAAATGTGCACTGTTCTTTGATGTCCTTTTAAGTAATGCCAACTTAAGCATAAGATAAAGCAAGCAACTGCACTCTGTATTTCAGGAAATTATTCTAGCTTAAAGCTTAACAACAAACTTGAAGATGTTTGGATTAATTTGCCACGTAGATTAGATGAAATGGTCAAAATCACAAAACTATGTCTGATTTACTTTGGCCATGTCATGAGTGCACATTCACTGGAGAAGTCAATGATGCTAGGAATCATGGAAAAAGAAGAACGGGGCGAGCAAAAAAGAGACTGGCTTGATAACATCAAAACTGATACAAAGATGAACATCCAACAACTGAATGAAGTTGTGTAACAGGGTAGCATGGAGAGCACATGCCTATAAAGTCACTAAGACACGACTGAATGGTTAAAATAACAAAATTAGCTTGAACATTAGAGGACTTATCAAACAATCTTAAGAGAAGAATCAAGTTAAATGAACTACCCTTGTTTAGAGATAATTTAGAATCTTTAAGTATAAATTTAATTGTGATTAACTACAGGTGGTGGTCCTCAGCTTATGACCACAGTTGAGTCCAAAATTTCTGTTGCTAAATATTTGTTAAGTGAGTTTTGCCCCATTTTACGGCTTGGGCTTGGGCTAAGTCTAGTGTTAGCTTGGGTACTAAGTGTGGATTGTGGTTTGAATAGGATTATGGTTATGACTACAGCTACATCTACGGCTTCAGTAACAGTTATGGTTGTTTTGACTTTTGTCACTTTTATTATTTTATCGATGTATAAAGTACAAAGAAAAACAAAAATGGGAAATTAAAGGAAGAAAAAAAGAAAGGGGGAAAGAAAATATGAGGTCCAAGGAAAGAAAGAAAAAAGCATTCACTTTTGACTCTTTTTAGCACAGTACATTACAAGCTCAACTTTTTACTTTCACACATTAGTATATAACTAGCCATTTCTGTAACAACAAATCTATCTAATCAGCATAACCAAAGTCAAACTTTTGGGTTTTTTTTTATCACAAGCACAAAATCCACAAGTGATATCCAGATAAAAAACATAAATACATTCTTCTCTTTGAATAGGACAATCAGTTTAACCATTTCTGCTTTATCTTCCTTGCTGTTGAAATAATATATATTTCTATTTGCACTTAATAATCTTTATAAACTATCACCATTTATATCTACAATATTGACCGTATTCTTTCAGATTCTTTAACCTTAAAGGGGAAAATACTTTTTTTCATCCATTTTAAAACACTTTCTTAAAAACATTTCTAAAATCGAAACATTCTAATACATATTTTTAAACTTCCTCTTAACATACATACTTTAAAGTTCAGTTTAAAGTTCAATTAAATTTAGGCCAAGGTTTCATTTTTCCAAAATACACATTTTTGTAATAGGATACTGGACCTGTTCTAACAGTTTTATGAAGGCAACATTCATTATAGTAATGTAATTAAAATAGCGTAGTTCATATATTAAGAATCCATAAACATGTATTGTCCTATACAAATTTTCAGTCTCGAACTTGGTCATCTTCAGAACTACAAAATTATGGGAAATAAATTTTGTTTAGTAACAGAGATGGAATACTTGAGATCAAATCTGGGAATGGGAGAAAGAAAAAATACCATATTTCCCAAAAAACATCTTGGAATACAAACTTTTAACCAACCCCAGCAAAGACTTGGCAACTTTCTGCAGGATCATTCCTCTTCACCACACGGATGGAGCAACTTTGGCGGTGAAACATGGCAATGCATTTCTTCTTATCATAGTTGATAGGTCTGAAAACTCTAAATAATTAAGACAGATATTCAGGCCATGTTGCAAAAAGAATATTAAAATTACCAGTACATTAAAGAAATCGTCTAAGACTCCAATGAACTAGCAAGATAGACCGACTGTTGGTACAAAACACTTATAGTGCTCAGGTGCTCAGACTGAAGACTATCAGAGGAATTGGTGCTTCAAGAATGACATTCTCATTCCAGGACAACATTGCCCTGGAATTAGATGTGTCCTTATTATCATGTCCTTTAGATAAATGGCATTTTTCTAATGCCATTTTCTTTCAGAGGGCATTTGGGTAAGAGGCAGCAATGCATAAACAATATTTAATAGTTTATCATATTTTCACATATGCTTTGTAAACAGTTTACTGTAGAGCAGGGCTGTCAAACTCCCGGCCCATGGGCCAAATGCATCATGTGCTGGCCATGCCTACGCCCGGTTTAGCAAAAGGGGAAAAGTCCCTATACATCACGTGACACTGCAGTGACGATGTAAGTTTGACACCCCTGATTTAGAGTGATAGGAATAGGCAAGATGCAAAAGTGAATAAATAAATACAAGCTAATAGGCTCCTGCAAACCCCTATAAAACTTGTCACTATATACAATAAGATAAGAAAATAATAACTGTTTAAAAAATTTTGTGAAAATAGTGTACAACGTCTTGTAAAACTATTTTTATTTGTTAAATTTACAGTATTTGCCACCTATCTCGATAGCTCAAACTTTATGAAAAATAAAATGCAGGTTTAATAATAGTTAATTTACATTAGTAAAATCTAAGGTTGCTTAGATCTTTATGAGAGGACAATATAATGATCTAAGCAACGTTAAGAGTTTATTAACTTAACTTTTATTAAACCTGAAATTTATTATTCATGAAGTTTGAGCTATCGAGATAGGTGGCAAATACATTTAATAAATAAAAATAAATAATTTTGCAAGCATAGATAAATGAGTTTGCAGGAACTCAGGACACAAGTTGGTCTAGAGCCACGGCCCCCAACCTTTTGGGCACCAGAGACTGGTACCATGAAGAGTGGGTTTTCCACTGACTGGAAGGGCCGTGGATTTCCATGCTGCCTGCATCCCACAGATGGGGCTTTGCTTGTTTGCACGGCCCAGTTGCTGGCATGCCACAGACCAGTGCCAATCCAGTGCCAACCTCTGGTCTAGAGTCAACATCCCAAAAATGATTTAAGTAGATCAATAGTTGCAAACACTTGAGAATCAAACAGGAAGATTTGGAAGATCTTTAGAACAAAAAGGTCAAGAACAATAGCAATAGCACTGTATTTATATACCGACTATCAGGGCTTGCAACCCCCTCTAAGTGGTTTACAATGTCAGCATATTGCTCCCAACAATTTGGGTTCTCATTTTACCTACCTCGAAAGGATGGAAGGCTGAGTCGACCTTGAGCCTGGTGGGATTAGAACTTGCTAAATTGCAGGCAGCTGGCTAATTACAAGTACTGCTCTCTTAACTGCTGCGCCACCAAAGCTCTTGATGTTCAATATTCTCACCATTACTTTAAAAAAACAGCAAACTGTTTGTAGCCAAATATGAACTGCCCCTATATCTTCCACATACAATCTATATACATGAAGGGAACTGCTTCATGTATTTGACAAAGTAAATTCTATCCTATGAGCACTTTGACTAGATGCCATGCCTGCATAAATTTTTGTGCCAGCCAGGATCTTGCATTACCAGGATTTGGTAACCATTCTCATGGAACTATAGATACATAGATACATAGATATATAGATATAGATATAGAGCATATATCTATGTATATAGAGTTGAAAGTGCCACACAAAGCTCATGTCTTTTGAGTGAGGGTGAATGGACATTCGAAGTATAGCAACTTCGGAAGAGGTTTATAGTCATCTAAGTATTTAAACACAACACTTCAGCAAATCTGAGAGAATTTAAGGCTTGAACTTACAGGCTGCAGCATATTAATTCTTTGGGTTTACATTCACATCTTTGGCAGTTGTTTGTTTTCCAGACGGCAGGAGCACGATACCATTTTCCATTCTGAAAGCAACCTTGCAAGATGCAGAATACAAACAATGTAGAACTAATTCTGAATTTCTGGATATGATCCCAGCAACCTTTCAATGAATTTGGGCAGACAATTTTTCATAAAGTGGTCAAACCTTCTTCATGTTATCTTGCCATATAATCAGCACAGATGCAGTTTGCTTCTAGAGTTTCCTCCATCATAAACTTTACAAGTAACCTGGGGAATTCTGGAAGCTCCAAATAGAATTTCCTACCACATGTTCAATTCACTCAGATTGATTATAGATGTGACGGTCAAAGTAATATTACTAGTGAGAGCCTTAATTTAACACCAAATAGATTCAATGATAGATTTTATTTCTATACTTGCATGCTGCCCATTCCATTAGTGGCTCAGAAAAGCTATTGTCTGTTAATTCAACAACTGCTCAATAAAATGACAGATAACTTTAAATAGTGGGTAGAACTAGCCAATAACCTGGCATTGCCCGGGTATTTATTTATCCCAATCCTTTATTAGACAGGAAAATCTAATTTTAAGTAATGAAAATTTCAGGCACAGGTAGTCCTTGACTTATAACAGTTCATTTAGTGACGGTTCAAAGTTCCACCACACTGAAAAAAGTGACTTATGACCACTTTTCACACATATGACCATTGCGTCATCTTCATGGTCACAGGATCAAAATTCAGACTGTTGGCAACTGACTCATATTTATGACGGCAGCAGTGTCTAAGGGTCGTGATCCCCTTTTGCGACCTTCTGAACAAGCAAAGTCAATGGGGAAGCCAGATTCACTTAACAACCGGGTTCCTAATTTAATGCCTGCAGTGATTTACTTAACAGCTGTGGCAAGAGAGGTCATAAAACGGGGCAAAACTCACTTAACAAATGTTTTGCTTAACAATAGAGATTTTGGGCTCAATTGTGTTCGTAAGTTGAGGATTACCTATACTATATAGCCCTCTGTTAATCCTGCTTCTTCTTTCTAAAATTACCGTATGTCTTTATTACTGGATAGGGCATTTTTGCTATGAAAAGGAAGAAAAGCCCAACAGCTCAAACACCTCACAGGTTTTTAAAAGGAACTGTTTTAGGAAGAGTGGGAGGAATTAACTGAACCAAGGAAAGACAGCTCCCAGAGCGCTCCATAGAACATTATGCTTTATTGTTACTGTAGTTCTGATCACTCAGGAAAAATCATTAAGGATCCACTTCTATTGCAAAATACTTTTATCATAATTTGAAACTGATTTCAAAACTACATATTTTTATGTAGGAATGTATTGGTATTTAGAGTAGGATTTAATGATTTAATGTAATAGGCCATTCCAATTACTGAAATTCTATTTTTTTTTATCTTCCTCAACTGCAGTAAGATATTGTATTACATTTATATGTTATATTTTATTATTTGTACTGTGCCTAGTTCTGGGGGCATCAAGAATACAGTTTACTTTTCACCAGAGATGGGTTAAGCAAGTCATTCTAGTGAAAGCAACATTAAATGCATGTGTTGAAAAGAGCAGAGCTGCACTGAAATTGTGTGATACTATTTTCATCCAACTGAAATCAGACTTTGCCTTCCCTCTCTGGATGCTGCTTTATTTTCCATTTTGAGAAAACCAGTAGGAGGATCTGATAACCATGATTACCACTATATCAATTTTTTTTTCTTTTGAACACAAAACAAAATTCTTACCCTTTTTACCGACTGGTTTCACGGAACATTGAGCATCACACAAGTTTCTTAAAAGGGCAAGGATCAGAAGGAAAACCAGAATATGCCTCTGTAAAAAAAAACCCAGCAGGAAAGCAATAAAAGTTAAATTTAGTGAGTAATTATGGTGGATATTAATGGAGGCCCAACCTGTTTACCCAGTAATTGCTTTTGAACATTAGGTATTGCACAATTCTTGCAAGAAAATGCAAATACATTGAGAACCACTGGCCACAATCCTTCCCTTAGGATTTGGTTCCCTCCAGCCATAGCTGCACATGAGCTTGACCTCAGGACCACTCTTCTTCCCTTCTGGGTCTCCTCAGGGGCTGTCATAGAAGAACACAAACATTCTCTCTTAGCGATGATGTCTATGGAACTGAACAGCAAGGGAAGATGGTATGGTGGCTTCCTCAAAGAAACTGGTAAGTACTGGATGCAAGGCCTAACCGTTTCCAGTCCCCATTTCTTTCCAGCCTTAATTTTGGTCCAGCACCCAGAACTTCCCACCCTGCCATCTTTTCCTCCTTACTAGACATTCACCCTATCTGGATCCTCCTACCTTCCCATCTCTAGCACTCCTCGTAGGTTGTCTCTCCTTCTATTAGGACAAAGTCCAGCTCCAGGTTTACTGTATCTAATTGGTGGAGGAAAGTCTTCTATCCCATCTTCAGGAACTATTTGTAGACACCCTACAACACCTCAACATTTAAAGCTATTTTTAAGAAAGGGGGGACAATTTCAATTAGTTTAAGTTTAAATATGATTCCTGTTTAATTTTACGTTATTGCCTTATCTCTACTTATTTTTTGGAGATGTTCCAGGAATCAGACCGGCTGTCAGCCTGAAAAGGGTTAAGCATTACCAAGCTAAAAAAACATTAAGCCAGAATATAATAACCAAATCTTTTTGCGTTATTTCCATCTAAGTATTCTCCAGTCAGGCTATTCATGAGATACGAGCGGAAAACAAAAGAATCCTATATAGGCACTCACCATAATGGAATCATCTACCTTTCATAGGTTGCTCTGAGAATTTGCAGCACTGTTCTGCAAATTTATAGGTGGATGCAAATGTATGCATTATGTATGTATTGCCATGTGAGCAGAGTTTGACAACTGACAAATTTGTTAATTTGTCCTAGGCACTGCTCAGGAGAGGCATTTGATATAATTTCTGGAACTAAACGCTTGGCCAATTGATTGTGAGAATTTATCACTGGTGTTCCTTTACAAAGTCCAGATTACTGCAGCAGTCATTCTACTTTGAGCCAAATGGGGGGGTCTGTATTCCAGCAATCCATCAAAGCATTATGTACAAAAGGACATACATGACAATGTGTTTTGTTCCACTGGCCTCCTACAAGGAAAAATAGGTCATGTGGAATGAATGCCAAATAATCCCAGGCAGGGCCTTCATTGTTTCATGTTGCAATTCATTTTGGGGGGGAAATAGTCACCACAATAAAGTGTTTTGTTTCTAGATCACTGATTCCAAAGCTCATCAATTAAAAGCAGACTGGATTCAGTGGTGGTTGCCTGGAACATTACCCTCCTATCCTGTTTGGCGAACTCTTCAAGTCCATCTGGTAAACCAGCCTGTGAACTCTATAGAGGTTTTTGTTCCAACTCCCTCTGTTCTAACTATTGTTGGTCACGTCTATGGATAATTTATCACCATATATCAGGGAACCACTTAGACCCATAGCTCATCACAGATTTTTTTTTAAAAAAACCCACTAAACTGGCAGACCTTCAAAGTAGTATTCAACCTAATCAGAGAACCATTTCTTCTTGATCGGGATCATATCTGGCTCAAACACTGAGAAATCATTTTGTTTCTCATATCAATATTAGATATCCAGAGTATCATTAAGCTAGTTATACTTTTGGAAAGCTTATTGCCATAGTGAGCATGATGTTCAAAGTCACAAAAAGCAATTAGTGTACCAGCTATCCTTCTATGGAGTGGGATCCTTCTGCAAGCTGCTATCAGGCATGGTGTTGGAGTACTTATGCTTGTGATGGATGAGTTTAATCATCCTGTCCTCAGGGCTGTGTTAGATAATCCTCGGGAGCGCAGGGATTCCGTCATAATCATGGGTTTGTCCTAAGTAATCTTGATCCCAACAAATAAGATTGTGTTGGACCTGCCACAACTTAAGCTTCTAAATGATTCTCGGCTCCATTTGTTGAGAAGGATATAGTTTATTAGAGATCAAGTAGTGCAAAGCCAGAACTGAAAATCACATGCCAAAACCCCTAAGTTTTACTTTTCCTTTACTTAATGGTCTCTCATTGCACACCCCAGCATAACCAATCAAGTTCAGGCAAAATGTTTTCCTAATGGTTAGTCCCAGTGTAGTGGCCCCTCTCCTTCTCCCAGCAAGGAGATAAAGCACTTTTATTTCCTGAAGCATCGCCCATTATTTTCCCTTCTGCCACCGCATAGCAGCGAAGCACAAGCAAACATAAGGTGGCAGTTGATAGGTACCAT
Source organism: Pseudoxyrhopus heterurus (assembly GCA_032468235.1). Lineage (NCBI taxonomy): Eukaryota > Metazoa > Chordata > Lepidosauria > Squamata > Pseudoxyrhopus > Pseudoxyrhopus heterurus. The sequence goes on along the minus strand of JANHJO010006634.1, from coordinate 11,720 downwards.
ATACTGCGTATTAGTTTTGTCTGAGAGCAGTTGAACAGCAATGAAGGACATTCCTCTTAGTTACTTGCCTTTGCCAGATTACTTCCTGGTTCAGATGAGTTTGAATGCCATACAGAACCTCCATGGAACGAACAGAAGGATCCCCTCGGGTGTCTTATGGATCTGAATATTTTCCAGCAGACATTTAAGGGTTCCCTAGATATCTTCTGGGCCGTTTCACTGAATGCCTGACCAGCTATTGGCAACAGGAGGGGACTGAGGCACTTGATAAGATGACTTCTGAATGGTCTTTCTCTTTTACCTGATCGTGGGTGACTATCTGATTAGTGAGGAGTCTAGGACAACTGATGGACAAAGTCAATTCCTGAATATATGAGCAGCCAGCAAAGGAGATGAGGCAGCAATAGAAGAATCTGCTGCTTTTGTATTACTGTTGCACTGGCAAACTAATGTGGGGTTACTCTCTTTAATTTACCTCACATTTTGAGCATAACCTTATAGGAATGGAATGTTCAAGTTTTCCTTTAGAAACCAACTTGCTGTAACTAACTGCAAGATAAGAACTTTCTCAGGCTTTCTTTCTAACAAAAGGCTTTCTTTTTCAATTGTTTTTCAACATGAAATTTCATGTTAAGAAATTCCAATTTAGCTGAAATTGTATCTATTCACAACTGATTCTATGGGACCCAAGCTGTCTTTTCCCATGCTAACATTTTATTTTTGATACTTTTAATACAATGCTCTTTTCAATTCTTATGCCGACATATTATTGGATATTTAATTTTTCATGATGTAACTGGGCAAATGATTTTTCCTAAACCAGTCAACTTTTACTTTGTTGTGCAAACTATAAAAAGAAATGAGAGCCTATGTTCTAGTCTTTCTCTCTCTCTTGTAAAACCAGAATCCTTTTTATCTTGGAAAATTCCAAATAAATCATAAATTAAATGGTCTTGTCTCACTATTTAATTGGGGTCCAGCATACCATTTGGCCATCAAAAAGCACCTCTCTTTTTAAGATCCTGTAGTCCCTATTCGGGGTAGAGTTGGGGCGACTGGAGGGAGCTGAGCAATTTACTAGCCGGACGCCCTTCCTAATGCCTATATGGAGTTCAGAGCAGATATTTTTTTCTTTGTGCCCTAAGAAAGAAACATCTGCCGCTACCTAGGATTGAACTCTCAAACTGCTGAATGGGAGCTGAGTATCTTCACCACTAGGCCACCATTCCACTCATTTGGCCATCAAAACCCACTATAAGTTCTCCTAGAAATAAAACTGAAAAAAGCTGAAACATTTATCCTAAGCTTCTCAAAATTTTCATAAATCAGCTTCATTTATCTAAAAGTTATCATGTTACTTTAGGCACAGAGCTGCCATTAAGTTATTTGAAGCTAAAGCCCAACTACAGTGCTATTATGTGGAACTTAGCTAAGGATGTATCATAGCACTGCTATTCTATTAAACACAATTGTCCAGTTTCATGATCTCTAAATAAGTAGCATAAAATTTTAGGAATTACAGAAACAAATGGTAATATTGAGAAACTTGGCTGAATTTGGAAACCTTGTAATATGCAATATGGATTTTTTTTAGGTTTGATTTATAGTTCAAATCATTGGTGAAGGATGACTCAGAACTTGAAAAAGTCAAAGATAAATGGACAATTAGAATGCAATGATAGGATTTTCAAAGGAAAAATATTAAATTTACTCCAAATACTAAAGAAAATCAGTATGTTTTATTGTTATGTATGTATGTATGAAAATCAGTATGTTTTATTGTTCCAATTTTGATTGCCAAAATGGACAATTCCTTCTAAAAATTGTTGGAAGTATAATAAACTGGTGGGATCACTTTTTCACATGGTATTAGGTGGCAATGTTGTAAATTAGTTTTGGAAAATGATTCATACTTGAATGCAACAAATTTTAAAAGCTGAATTTATATATGTTTTAGTACCACCAGAAATTGAAAGGGAAATTCCAAACAGCATCACACCAGATGCACCTAAAAAAAGATATTAAAAAGATATAAGTAGAGATCATGTATCCTGTTTGTCTGGAGCACAAACTGCATATGACCATCTTATATCACAAATCACATCCTGCCCTTTGGCTGTCCCTGTCTGTATGTAAATAAGACTGGCACAGGGGGTGGGAGAAGAAGCCCAGCCGGATCCTGCTCTGCTCAGTTGTCATGTGTGCTTTCAGTCAGC
>JANHJO010006631.1:23713-35817 GCA_032468235.1 Pseudoxyrhopus heterurus | reverse complement strand
GTGCCCTGCTTCATTTTGTACTCCAAGGCCAAACTTGCCTGTTATTCCGGTTATCTTTTGGCTTCCTACTTTAGCATCCCAATCCCCCATGATAATAAGGACATCATTTTTTGGTGTTAATTCTAGACAGTGTTGTAGGGCTTCATAGAACTGGTTAACTTCATCTTTTTCAGCACCAGTGGTTGGGGCATAGACTTGGACTATTGTGATATTGAATGGTTTGCCTTGGATTCGAACTGAGATCATTCATCATTCTGTCACCCAAACTGAAAATTAGCCCATTTGAGGTATGTTGATTCAAAAATTGTTGCCCTAGGATGCACCATTTCACCCAATTGAAAGTTAAAAATAATCAAAGACATGAATTTTAGTACTATATATGTAGATACAAGGACACCAACACAGAGACTCCAACTGGAATGCCAATATCTTTAACGCATCCTTAGAGCATTCTTCAGAAACCATGAGTTCCATTAATTCTCTAGAATGAGTCTTAGCTTTTCAGAATCACAAACATTTATTGATGTTTTAAGTGTTATTCTATGTTATTAGAATAACAAAAATTTACTGATACTAATTAAGTATAGCTCTTTATTATATCTGTTTCCATTAGCAATTCTCCTCTCTCTCTGTCTCTCTCTCTCTCCCTCACCTCCCTCTCCCTCTCCACAATGTGAAATAATTTGAAATTAGTATGCTAAGTAATATAGTGTGATACATAAATAGAAGCAGAATCTCCTAAAGTTACACTGCTTTATACATTATTTTCTTATCATTGATGCTCACAACAAATCTGGAAATGTGTTTATCAATTAATTTTGTCTGATTTCAGGGGACTGCTGTGAAATATATTGGCACAGATAAGAGTATTCTTGGGAAACATCATTTTAATTGTTCGTATTTTATTTAGCAAAGAAATAACAGAGAATCCCATCTTTAATTGTTTTTTGCTTTATTTTTATTTTATTTTTAATTTCAAAGCAATACTCGTAATTTTCTCTAAATGAGCTTTTAAAAATTAGATGCAATTTGTACTTTTGGGGTAAGTTATCCTCTATTGGTTCCAAAAAGATTCATTCATTCATTCATAATGGATAAAATCTACCTAAACTTAGCAGGAGATCCCCAAATGGAGCTGCTACAATATTATGGAATCTCTCCCTCGGTAGAGCAGGGAAGGAAGCAGCAAAAAGCTGACAAACTATGGTAGCCAGAATTCCTATTGTGTGATAGAATTGAGTTCATTAAGTCTAGAAGAACATCTAGTATCTAGAATAGTTGTTTTGTCTGGGCACTTTACATCCCATTTCAGGATGAAGAACTGAATTATTCTCTGCTTTTAGCTGCTTTTAGCTGCTTTTAGCTGCTTATCAAGCTTTAATTCTAGATCAGAGATTTACTTTTGATTTAGAAATCCAAAAGCCTTGTTTTTCTCTTTGAAAGTACGTATGTCCTTCATAAGTCTTCCTCTATAAATGCTGATGTCAGTATTTGATATCCAGTAGTATTTGATATTTGATGGTTGACAGAGAATTCCATATTAAGCAGTATGTGATCCCTTAATTGTTTTTAATATTAGACTGACAAAATAGTTGAATTCACATAAGATAATACACTTCAAACTAGCAAACCACTTTTTAATAAAAGCGTTATTGAAGTCAGCCTCTGTTGTTATTTAATGGTTCAGTGTGCCATTTAAAATAAATAGAGAAAAAAATCTCAGTCACTGGTAAGCAAGTTGTTGGAACACATGCTCATATTTTCATAAGTATGCACAGTAGTTGATTCCTGCTACAAATTTTTACAAGTCATCAGAATTGCACAGAAAGCATTTGTATTATGATTTTCTGTGTTGCCATGTTGAGATAGTGAAAGTGATAATGACAAACTAAGTGGTTAGGGAAGAAACATGTGCACTTGTTCAGTTGTATATCTTGAACTACTTTAAAAGAATTCACTTTGTCCAATTTGTCTGTCTATAGATGAAAGTGGAATGTGATGCTTATGAAATCCAAAATGTAGTCAATATCTAGTGGTGCTTCTCGTATGCAACTATTCTTTCCTGCCACAGCTAATACTTGGTCAGCTAGAGTTGTTTTGCAAACAAGGGCAGTTATGTGACATTTTCTGTGAATTTGCTATAGTCTCCATCCCCATAATTAATTTTCTTTGTAACTTGGAAGGCTCTGTGTTTTGAACCACAAGGGTAAACATGTGGAACAGATAAGCAATGGGTGGGGTTTAGAGAAGAAAAATGGCATTAGTTAGGGCAAGTTAATTACCCCCTCCCCAAATTCATTTTCCCGGAGACAAATAAATTGTCATTTAAGACATAAAGCTTTTAAACACAATGAATGTTAATTAGATACCAAGAACAGCAGTGAAAAGCTAGGACGTTAGGAGATAGCACCTAAGGCAAATAACACATCAATAGTAACGTCTGTTCAAAGAACATAGATTTTTGTCTAGCTCAGTGAACTCTTGTCTTTATAACACTACCCTCATCACCATACATATCCAATTGGCTATTCTACTATACTGATTATAGATGTAATGTAATTACCATTAATCTACAGTATATATAATCTATGTTATACAATTGCAACAACATCCCTTTGGGGTTTGTTTTTGTTGATTCAAGTACTGTAATAAAATGTTTGGGGTCCAGTGAAAGAGATGTTTCATCCCTGTTATTAAAGAACTTCCTGTGGAAATTTATTAGCAGTCTTAGTTTTGATCAATACTCACTCAGAGACTTATTTTAATAAGATTACTCACAGGAACACATGCAGGCATATACATCAAACAGAAAAGTGGCCATAAACAGACATCCACAGTTCAGTCCACCGGAAGTATTAAATTAAAATCCTTGATATCCTTAGCTAGATTATCACTGCTGAGGGTACCAAATTGAGAAAGATCAGAATCAGAATCAGAATTCTTTTATTGGCCAAGCGTGATTGGACATGCAAGGAATTTGTCTTTGGTGCATATGCTCTTAGTGTACATAAAAAGAAAATAATATAAATATAGAATAAAATACCTTCATAAGAATCATCAGAAATCATAAGATACAACACTAGTCATAGGTTACTAATAAGCAGTCAGATCTAATACTCAGTACTAATAATCTAAATAATAATCAAATACTAGTAACAAATAAAAATAATATAAATTTTAAAGATACAAGAAATGCAGAATATTCATAAGTGATTATTCTGTTACTTTTCGTGTAGACTGAGATCTTCTGCACCAGAGACAAATTCCTTGTATGTCTAATTTCATTTGGCCAAATAAAGTATTCAATACAATTCAATTCAAGTATAAATACATAAATACAAACTGACTAGAATGTCTGTGGGTTTGTTTCCTTAATTCTCAATTTTAGTGCCATCTATGGCTATATTTAAGAATGTACATTATTAGTGAGGAAAAATTCTCTTACTATGCTTAATTCAGTTGATCAGAAAGTTTGAAAAAGTATGATTTAATGTGTCCATGAAAGACAGGTTTACAGTTATTTTAAAAGAAAAGCCATTCTAGTCGTCATTATATTGTTCTGAAAACACTTTACCTTCATCAGGATTTGACCTATCAGAAATATTTCTGCTTTCAATGAGAAGATAAATTGCACTATATTAGGCAAGAGTTTGTCATTTGTAACAGGCATGTTGAAGAGGTAAAATTAATCATTTGATTGATTGCAATCTATTTAAACAATAGAATTTCAAGTATTTTTTTCGTATTTTCCTTGAAATTATTTTCATTGGTTCAATCAGTTCTCCAGTTAAAATATACAATTTTACAACTGATTTTGCTTTGCTGCTTCTATTATTAACATTACACAGTTTTTATACATTTCAGTTTATTACTTTATGTAGTTTATTGTAGTTAATTGAACAATATGAGAGCTGTAGTGGTTACGGCAGCAGGCTAGAAACCAGGAGATTATGAGTTCTAGTTCCATCATAGGCCCAAAGCCAACTGAGTGACTTCGGGCCAGTCACTTTCTCTCAGCCCTAGGAAGAAGGCAGTAGCAAACCACGTTTGAAAAATCTTGCCAAGAAAACCATAGGGATTAGTTCAGCTAATCACCAGGAGACAACACAAAAACACAGAAACGCACACAAACACACACAACTGTATACTGTGTCATTGGCTGAAGTTAGCTGAAGTAAGACAGTGGCTTCAGGGAAGCAGATCATCTGCTGAACAGCGCTATCATATGACTTGACTGTGATTCTCACTTAGTCAGTTTTAATAGACTATTCTTTCCCATCATTTCCGTCAAAGAAAGATTCATCTACAAATTCAGTTATGTAAAAGAAAAAGAAAAAGTGAGATCGTGTTCGTAGCTTTAGATGGACCAACTTGGGTTAATCCTCCCAGGATTAAGCATCAAAATTATCCCTTTGACGCTTTCAGATTCCCCACATGAAACAGTGTTTTAACAACAACATAGAATAGTCTAGAAGTCGAGTCATGGCCTGAGCAGTTTGAGCGCCCCCATTTTTTATGCTCCCCTCTTTTCAGTCCCCGGAAGATTAAGATCACTTCACAGGTTCACCATGGGAGAACACACTTAATGATCCCTAAGGATTTTAGGAGTTGGTACATTCCAACAACTCTTTGGCTACTTAGATTCCTCCTAGTCAACTTGTTCAGACTGAAGAAGCTACTTGAATAAGCAGCAAAACATTTCAAACCAAGAAGAAAATAGATCCAGTTGCATGACTCAACTTCCAGAAAACTTTAGTTGGATGATTGAGAACCTTCGTCAAAGCATAAAAAGTTGGTTTTTAAAAAAAAAATGTTTAAAAATTAATTCTAAATTAATTTTAATTTTTTAAACTGGTGGAACTTTTAAATCATTTTTAAACATTAATGTAAAATTATGTAGAAAACTGAAATTGCATTGCATCTCAATGCTGTGATATGACACTCTTTCTATTTTCAGCCAGCAAATGGTTATTTGGACGTGCGTTGTCCCTATTGTCCTGTTTACTACGGAAAGATTTTGACCTAACAGATGATGTTGGCAGCAAGCAGGAATTTAATACATGAGTATGTATTTGATCAATGTCTTTGTTTTAGGAGAGCCATGGCTGAATTCCTTGATTAAAGCTACTGTAGGCCAATCGTGATTCAGAAAAGAGTAGCTGAAACAATTAATGGAGGTTATATTATCAGCAAAACTACGTGCCAACATTTTCACAAATGCAAATCATCTGAACTGCATACTCTGAATCTTTTATTTGAAAGATATTCAGTTTCCTGAGAAAGTCTATCTTACCTGCAAATTAAAAATGTAGCATAGGGAGCCAGCAGCAATAGCCTTCTGAAACTGAGAGTCTACAGAAAAATATAAGAAAGTAGATTGCAGGAGAAATGTTAATGGTCTACAAAAGCAAACAGATGGCACTTTGCCGCAACATTAGAAATTTATGTATGCTTTTCTGATATCTTCCAGAAGCTTCCAACAAGAGAAACCATACAATTATAAAATGACTCTCAATTTTATACAGAAGCAACATTAATTGTACAATGTATTTTAAGAATTAACTAATAAAAAAATAAACTATGCTAAAGTAGGAAGAAAAGGGATTGGTATGATTAATTCTCATGTTGTTCCATTTTTAAATGTGAAATTGACTCTGTATCCTAATGCGATTATATTCTGCATATCCTTGCACAGACAGTACAGTTAGTATTGGTTTGGGACCAGAAATTCAGTCACACAATGAAGCATTCACAAAGTTACATACCCATTTAATAACCCAGGTTTTTTTTTAGTTTTTCCATAATACATTTTTTATCATTGTCTATCCTTTTAATTAATACATTCTAACCTTAGGACTTAACGATTTCATTAAAGTGTTTTTATGGGGTGCTCTTATTTATTTATTCTGGTACTAGATTCTTGTTTATATAAATTTAGTTCTGCTTCACTCTTTGTGAAAACCATCTTCCATGATGAATTATAATGCATCTGTTCTTGTAATTTTTCACAAGTGCCTAATAGCTTAACACTCAATCTACCTTTGACTTGAAGGTAGTATCTAGTGTAGCTAAAACTATTTAGATATTAAACAACTATTGGCTGCTCACCTAGTACTCATCATGTGAAGAATTTGTATTCTATTGCTTATGCAAAAGGATCTTGTTATTTGTTTAATTTCGGAAGTAAGTATGGGAGTTGCTGTATAAATCTATATCAATAAAAGAGAAGTGTGGTTGTGTGTGTATGTGCTTTATAAGCTCCTACACGGAGGAACGAATCTCGGTGAAACTTGGCACATACACAGTTTAGCGTTGTAAGATCAGCACTGCATGGGTCTCTAAGCCCTTTGGGGGGGTCTGTGGCCCCCAAAATTGCTCCCAAAGTGAAGGCACACATCCAAACAACTGAAAACATCCACTGCCTATGTGCGTAGCCCTTTGACCATGACCCACTTTTCCTTCAGTGCCATTGCCTCCACTGCCAACAAAGAAACAGCTTTGCTGGCTGAGGAATTCTGGGAGTTGAAGTCCTCCAGGCTTAAAGTTCGCCACTGGACAGAAAGTAAGCGGCAGCAGACAAGGTAGGACATTAACACACGCAGTAGAGACAGAAGCACGCATCACACACACAACATCAACAACCAACAGGATATGCCGGCGCAAATATACTTCCTTTAAAGAAAAAAAAAACCTGAGCAAGGCCGGGTAATCAGCTAGTTTTATAAATAACTCAAGGTGGGAAGCACAGACGCATTATTCCTTCCTATTTTCCCCACAACAACAACAACATACCTGTGAGGTGGATTGGGCAGAGAGAGAGAGGGACTGGATTAAAGTCACCCAGCTGGCTTTCATGCCTAAAGTGGGACTAGAACTCACAGTCCCCTAGTTGATTGGCCCAAAGTCACCCAGCTGGCTTTCATGCCTAAAGTGGGACTAGAATTCACTGTCTCCTGGTTTTAGGCCAGCTCCTTAACCACAACATCAAACTGCCTATAATAAAGCCAATAGGGGCAGTCCTTGTTTAGTAACCACAGTTTGGGACCAGCAATTGAATCATGAAGCGAGGCCATCATTAAGTGAAACTGCAACTGAGCTCATGATCTGACTTCAGCTTTCCTTTGCAAACGTGCGAAGGTCGTAAAAGTGAGGATTGGCGGCAAGTTCACTTTTTCATCTCAGTTATGGGCAAGGTCTCTAAGTGAGGCAGTCACTACAGGAGGACTACCCATAATTTTAAAATACAAATGCTTAGCCTCACGTCTGCGGATGCACTGCCAATTGGACGGAGACCTACACTTCGCTGTATTCACACCTGTAATAAGCTGGTTTGTGAAAATGGATTAAAATTAGTCTATTTAGGCATCCAAGTGATAATGAAAGTACCTATTTGAATGCTAAAATTTTGAAAATGGATGAGAAAGCAGGATCCTGGGTGCAAACCACACGCATCATCCCAAACGAAACTTTTGAGCAGTGCGTCAGTGGAAAATATGATATTCAGTAACCCAAAATCAGATTTCGTTGGGCTGGAGATTCCTTCAGTTTCTGTTTCTCAGAGGTATTTTTTCTGAAGAATGTCCTAGACAGGAAGTTTTGCTAAGGTTTGCTAGATTTTGCTAAAAATAACACTGGAGGACGAAAAAAAAAAAAAATTCAACTAGTACAGGTAGTCCTCAACTTACAACAGTTTGTTTAGTGGTCGTTCAAACAGCACTGAAAAAAATGACTGCTGATCATTTTTTCACACCTATGACCATTGCAGCATCCTCATGGTCATGCAATTTACATTCGCATGCTTGATAACTGGTTCATATTTATGACGGTTAATATAGCCCGGGGTCATGTGATGGATCTTTTGTGTCCTTCTGACACGCAAAGTAAATGGGAATGCCAAATCCACTTAACAACGATGTTAATAATTTAACAATCGCAGCGATTCCCTTAACAAATGTAGCAAAAAAAGTCGTAAAATGGGGCAAAACTCCCTTAACAAATTTCTCACTTAGCAGTATAAATTTGGGGCTCAGTTGTGGTCATGAGTCGAGGACTACTTGTATAAATGCACACCTAATTACATTTTTCGGTAGAAGTTTAGGTTAAGAAGACCTTTAAAAATTGAAGAGACGGAGTGATCTACATAAACAGAGTATTGTCACCGAAGAGTGAGATGGGCTGTGTCGAGGTTTTGTCGGGGGTTGTTTGAACTTGACGGTTAAAATAAAACACGATAGGCAAATACTAATAAAAACAATAACTTTACTTTAAAAATAAAAGAAGAACAGTATAAAAGCTAATACTGACTACATAATTAATAATAGAAACGCAGACAGGCCGAAGCATGTCTGCTCAGATCGAAAGTCAGGAACAAAAAGGAAGAGTGGGAAAGTTTCACTTTCCTTACGTGGTTAGATACATCCCACATTCCATAGATTAGCATAAAGGTGGAGACAACCTAGAAACTTCTCTGCCAAGTTAACACAGTTAACAAATTGTTAGCCAGAGCCAGCATATGGTGACAGGCTGCATATCTTCTTCTATATCTATAAAACAGAAGTGTGTGTGTGTGCGTGCGCTGTATATGCTCCTACACGGCGCAACCAGTCTCGCCTGAACTTTGCACATACATACCTTACCCTTCTAAGATCAGCACTGGAGGGTCATGAACCGCAATGAGGGGCCTGTGCCCTTGAAAAAAGCTGCCAAAGTGCCGACCCCGCCCAACACTAACTGGCAAACCTCTACTGCGCATGCCCCAAGCGTGGCACATGTGCAGTACAGCCATTCCATGGGGCTCTGGAGGCTGTGGCCGGCTAGCAGCGACGGGACGATATATCCGGGCAAAGCCGGATAATCAGCTAGTAAATTTAATAAATAAACGGTAAATAAAATCTTGCACACCAAAAATATGTACCACAGATATCAAATGTAGGGAGTTCGTTTAGTTTTTAACTGGGATTCTGCCCAGGTTCTAGGGATTTATTTAGGGGGTCTTTGATTGGCATCAAAGGAGGACACAGGAATTAGGCTGGAATGTGGAAATTAGACTTCTTGGCTTTAAAGCTATCTCCACTCCCCCTTCTCTTGACATGAAATCCGGAATTGGGCAGATAAAGAAACGGGGACTTGGTTTTTTTTTTTTTTGCTGAGCTGGCATAATTTATTCCGCTCGCAAAATTGCATTCCTGTGGGAGAATCAAACCATTTTGGGTCAACCCTAACAGCCTCTTTGGTGTATTCAGATGTACCTCTTTCCTTTCAGCTCACATCTGTAAGAGGCGAAATGCCAGACTGCCTGCTCTCCTTTTCCAGCCCTCCTTGTATTATAAGTGAATGGTTGCCATGGTGTTTCTTTTGAGCTTGATTGCATTTCTCGCGCCTGCTTTATCTGAATTCTGTTTTTGACACGTCTAATGATGACAGCTCCCGAGCAGATGATGCTTTCCTCTTGAAAGGCCAGGCAAATTACTAGGAAAGCTTCGCACATCTGTGTAGTCAAAAATGCTAGGTTTTTTTTTTTTTGGTTTTGTTTATAAATGGCTTTTAGGGGGATGAGGTATGCTAAAGGGCTCAGTTTCATCTTTCATTCCTTTAGTGGAAATCAAATACGTTGCGGTGTGGTTTAGAGACGACAGCCTTGAGGCTGCCTTGTTTCATCTTACGGCGGGTCTCAAGATGGTTTGGAGGTCCTTCTAAAGCAGTCATCGGTACGTTGGTTGAAGAATGGCCCAATCCTATCTGGGCTGCTCCTTCTCTTCCACTAAGCAAATTTAGAGAGGGATGGAAGGAAAAGATAAATAGGTAGGTGGATGGATGGAGAGACCTCAGATATAGGTAGTCCTCAACTTACAACCATTCATTTACTGATGATCTTCTTCCTCTTCCTCCTCTTCGTCTTTGTCTTTGTCCTTCTTCGTCCTTGTCTTCTCCTCCACCACCACCATCACAAAAACTCCACTCCCTTCTAGCACTGATGTTATTAACTAATTGGGTAATGAAACGTCTGTACGAAAATCACCAAGCTCAGAGAACATAAAGTACCCCACAGTCCTCCTCCTCCTCCTCCTCCTCCTCCCTGGAGGTTTTTAAGAAGAGATTTGACAACCATTTGTCTGACATGGTATAGAGGTTTCCTGTTTGAGCAGAGGGTTGGACTAGAAGACCTCCAAGGTCCCTTCCAACTCTGTTGTTCTGTTATCCTCCCATCCCTTTCCTCTTCTTTCTTCTTCTCTCTCTCCTTCGCCTTCTCCTCGTTCCCCTTCCTCCTAATGATCTTAGCTTGCCCTTGTTTCCAGAGACGGAAATCATCCTCCATTCCTGCTCACTCTCCTGGACATTTATTCATTAGCCAGTGTGTTGCAGGCTGATCTCATGCAAGGTTAATGTTTAACTAGAAAAACAGGACCGGCTACCCTCACGTGTCTGAAGGTTCCTTCCTCACCTAGCTGTAAAACAACCAGGTGCTTTTCGGTTGAGAAATCCTTGAGTCCCCAGCAGGAATGGTTTAAAAGCAGGGTGGAGAAGACGTGGCTTTGGAGGCCCTGAAGCCACGCAAAATGTTTGGGGTTGCAGATATTCCAGGCTGGATAATCAGAACAGTGAGAGGTCTGTGGGAAAATTAGGAGTGTCGTTTCCCTTTTTCCAGCGATTGTTTGGCGATTACAGGGTAGGGAAGAAGGGATGGATGTCAAGGAATTGCGCAGCTGGTGTCGAAATGGAGACACTGACACGAACTTGTAGTTTTATATAAATAACTATATTTACATCTCTATCTGCAGCAAACTAGATAGTCAGGAACATCACTACATCGTGAGGTAAATCATGAGGTAAATCACAGAGCACAAAAGGGCACACAGAAGAAAAAGGCGGGGAAAAAGGGAAACGCCCCTTCCACGGCCACAGCAACTGTGATTGGTTGCCTAATGCAGGAGCCAGCATTCTCAAATCAATCAACTATAACTGTGTGTTCTGGCTCACTGCACAACCTCACCGCACCACTCCAGCTACTATCTTTCTATTTGTATTTTATATTATAATAAACTTCAAATAAAGGAAAGATAAAGAACCATGGGTTATTGCAAGATCATATCTTTTATGTCAAGGAATTGTGTAGCTGGTGTCCAAATGGGGTCAGAGACACTGACACCAACTTGCAGTTTTATATAAATAACTATATTTTACATCTCTATATACAAAAAACGAGGTAGTCAGGCACATCTCTACCTCGTGAGGTAAATCATGAGGTAAATCACAGAGCACAAAAGGCCACACAGAAGAAAAAGGGGGAGGGGAAGGAAACACCCCCTCCACGCCCACAGCAACCAATCACAGCGCAGATTGCCTCAGGCAGGAGCCAGCACTCCAACCAATCAACTACAGGTGTTCCTTGACCTTACAACCTTTCATTTAGTGACCGTTCAACATTACTAAGCGCTATACTGAAAAAAGTGACTCATGACCGTTTTTCACACTTTGCGTGATGATCACGTGATCAAAATTCAGGCGCTTGCTAACTCACTCATAGTTAGGACGGCCGCAGCGTCCCGGGGTCACGTGATTCCCTTTTGTGACCTTCTGGCAATCAAAGACAATGAGGAAACCAGATTCACTTAACAATCGGGTTACTAACTTAACTGCAGTGATTCACTTAGCAACTGTGGCAAGAAAAGTTGTAAAATGAGGCAAAACTCACCTAACATGTTTCATTTAGCAACAGACATTTTGGGATCAACTGTGGCTGTAAATTGAGGACTATCTGTATAACTGTGTGTTCTAGCTCATTGTACAATCCCACTGCTCCAACTACTGAATTCAAATACCTTAACAGAGGAGATAGCCCCAAAAGATACTATAGAAATTACAAATCGTCCTCGACCTATGACCGCAGGATTGACTTAACAACCACAGTGATTTGCTTAACAACCGTAGCAAAATAGGCTGCAAAATTTGCTATCTGACTCACTTAATAGCTGCTTTGTTTAGCAACAGAAATTCTCAATTTTGTTCTAAATCAAGGATTATCTATACAGTAATAATGGTCTTCTATTGTTTACAGTTTTCCTTAATTGATATTTTTAAGATTTCAGGTATTGTCTGGATTAGAA